>JAENPR010002032.1:0-84424 GCA_018135685.1 Themeda triandra
CATAGCATGGCCATGGGAGTGGTCCAAGCGCCCAACTACCGTGCCCATCACCGGGAACTCCGCACCACACTCCAGAAATTGCACAGGAAAAATCACGGTTCCATCATCATCAATGGAGAGTATCATTCCATTCGTCACCTACACGATCGGGATTCGGGACCCGGCCCTGTGCCAACTGCCCCTGTTCATTTCACGTGCAAGCGAAGACATTGGCACATTGCCGAGTCAAGACCTTACCAGCTACTATGAAAATATGTTCGGATATCACATAATAGTAGCACTCCCACAGTCCCACGTAATGATGTGTTTCCTCACCAACTCAACTCACCATGCACATGTGACAGTACAACCACGCGAGAGGTTAAGAACAAGCGCGGCTTGCTGACGTGACGGGCAGCACTCGTACTCCTCCTACACGTCGTGACGCGTGCCGTCGTCGCCTGCTGGAGTAGTAGCTCAGATGCCTACCTCACGCAGCATAAGAATAGCGGCGGTTTCTCCGGCAGGTGTCCGTGCATCGTCACGGTCTTTGGCTCCGTCCTGCACCATCTCCATCTGAGGGTGCTGAGAACAGGCGATAAGCGATGCAGGCTCCGGCTCGATCGGCTTGATCTTTCCAGGCTTTGTCTCGCGCGCGTGCAGGCGCAGCTCAATCTCCATCTATGTATGGCAGGGTCTCGCCGACGCGCATAACACTTATTACTCCGCTGTCGCCGTCGTCGTCTCCACTGGCACATTCCTAGCGGATCCGAGAGATAAGATATATATTAATAATACTCCACTGATCACTGTTGTTTGTCGTACTCCGGTGGCTGCACGAGCCGTCGTGGAAGCCACGCCCAGACGTTGCCGACTGGCGGGCTCACTCGTCTGCTAGCCCAACCAAAAGCTCCAGTCCTCCGCTGTCATCGTCCTCACAGACGACTACGGTCCCGGACTTTCAAGCTTTATTGTTCTAGATTTTGAGGCCGACATGGTCAATTAGGCATTGTCCTGGATTCTCCCAGACGGATAGACAATCCCGATGGCGTGGCTGGGTTACTCGCAAGAAGTCGAGGAACCCCATGTATTCGTGGTTGTTAATCATTGAAATGCTCTTAAGGTTCCAACGACACCTGAAATTCACGAGAACAACGGTCTAAGAAACAAGTTAACAATCAAACTAGCTTAATTTACAAAACAAGTAAAAGAACTAGTATCAGATTCTTCAGCCCATTTTTTCTCAAGGATGCATGTCATAATTGCAAAAGGAATTTAACACTAATAATACTTTTAGTTGAATCCAACTTGGACCGGTCTGAGGTTAGCAATTCACCAAGTTAAAGCAAAGTAGTAAGTTAATGAGTTGGCAGTAGGTTCATACCATTGTAAGAGCACTGGCGAAGATAACAGAGGAGAGGATGAAGGCAATAACTGATGCTCTCTTGAGCACATGCACGATCTTCTAACCACACTGGCCCCAGAATCCAACCAATATGCAAATGAAGATGAGGTAGCCAGCTGCAGATAGAGAAACAGTGCGTGTCATTACTATATAACAATCACACTTCTGAAAAAATTTAGAGATTTCTAACATGGATTTACCAAAGGGAGGGGAAATCTGTGCAGAAAGTAAAAACTCCACCACAGGAGGGGAGGGAGGCATCATCACGAATGTTGCTGTTGCACTTGCGACCTGCCAGACAATTCAACATGTTCTTAGCATTATTTGCCAATGAATAAAAGAAGTGTATGGACGCAAAAATAACATAAAGTCGTGGCATCCAGAGTACTTAAGAATTACATATTACATAGAGCTATAAAGTGTGAATAGTACACTTTGATATATCACCACTTATCAAATGACCAAACTCTCTCACAGCAAATGCACCGTTTGTTCAAGTTACATGATGCAAGAAAGTTATTCGTTCCAAAATCTTGGATTGCCCAATGGAGAAGTTACTAATTGGCCATAAAGTGTGAATATTGCATACCGATATATTACCACTGATAAATCAACTGTTCTTCATCTAGTTGACCAAAAAACTCACACAGTAAATGCATGGTTAGCTCAAGTTACACAATGCAAGAAATGTATTTGTCCAAAATCTTGGATTGCCCAATGGAAAGAAATACTAATTGGCTAACCATTTCAAAATTGTAGAGATAACAGTACTGCTACTCTATAATTGTGAATTCACAGTCCATAAGACCATTGTACATTGCATTCTTAACATCCAAACACTAGTATATGAATGAGAATCTTGATGCAGCTGTGTTAGAAAAAAATAGATAGCACCACAATAACACATTCAGTCATTCACAACTTTCTTCCATATAAGGTGTAACATGTAGCCACAAAAGCCATGTAGGCCACCAAACTACAAAAGATCACATGGGGGTTAATACAAGTCCTAGCCGGCTGGCCCCAGGAAAATGTAGATGCTACCTGCTCCCTTTCTTTTCTGATGATCTATATAATAAAGGCAAATTATAGGGGTGTGTTGTAGACCATACCCAGAGAGAGAGAGAGAGAGAGAGAGAGAGAGAGAGAGAGAGAGAGTTAGGCAAATTTATCATTATACCAAAAGGGCATTTTACTTTCCAACGACAGCAACAGGAGAGCTTCCTGGATTACATTCAAGATGATATGGGGAGAGAACCAGATGGGCTTTCATAAAAAAAATATCAAGGATTCAGGGGCAACAATAACATTAAGAAGGGAACAACTTGATGGCCTGATTGCTGTAACACTCATAATTACAAACTTAGGCATAGATCAAGAATCTAAATTACGGTCCAATTTCTTATGTCGATGTACGTTGCACCTAATGCATGTCTTAATCCAGCATCTTAGACTTGAATACACTATTTACTACTGTGTAATCCAAACGATGAGTCAACGATACTGTGAGTAGGTAAGCAATAATTTATGACAGGCGGTATAAAATAATGATATATATTAGAACCTATATCTAACTTCTATGATTAGCTTAGTTGATGATGAGTAGGATGGTTCTTAGAATAAAAGGTTACAATTGTGGTAAAAATCAGCGAAAACTTTAACATCCTAGACACTACTGCTGTTATGGGTGTTGGGCCCGAGAACTGACCCAGCCTGAACAGTACTCACGGTGGGCTTGTCTTCTGCCCTGGCTGTTGTCTTAGGCTCCAATGCATTGCAATGGTCTGGTCTCATAATAGAATGTGGCAATGAGAACGCTACAGCCTTATAGGGATCAACTTTATCCTACATTTCTACAGTATTCCTTGTTGTTGTATAATCGGGATCGGACTCCTGCCAAAAGTTCCGTGCCAATTGAAAGGCTCGCTAAATCCTTGGTGTGCTGCAGTAGCATAGAGATGACAGAGATGTATGAAAATATACAATTCTGCTTGATAGCATTTTAAAATGAACTGCAAGGTATATGAAAAAATAGCATGGAATCAAGTCAAAGGCAATTTAAATACCTGTGGTATGCACCCAAGCTCAAGAAGAAGTGGGCGAGGGATGAACCCACCACCAGATCCAAGGAGGCCACCAACAGTCCCACCGAGAAGGCCACAAAAGGCACAGAAGATCGAGTTGTGCTAGTGACCACTCAATAGAGGCCCTCACCACACATTCCAGGTTCCCATTCATACGCCGTGCACGACTCTCCTACATAGCTGCATGGCCTCCCACAAGAATGCACTTTTCGCATAAGCTTTGGAACACTAAAATAATTTAGCAGAATGTTAAAAAATCTGCAATGAAAGGATTTCATGTCTGATTAATGTGATGTATAACAGAATCAACACCCAGCTTTCAGTTTGCAACAAAATAAAGGCCAATGCTTAATGGAGAGTTGAGATATGCTCAAAAGGTGGCTGATGGATATGCCAAAAATCTATGTCTAACGTGGCTTATGTTTTAGAAAAGATGATTGCCCAAACGCAACAGAACAAATGGTTATATTACAATTGGAAAGACGACAGGCAGACATGATGTCAGTTTAAACAAAATAGAAGCACAAAGCTGAGCTATTCATTACCTGTAGAATGTTGATCACCCAGTAGAAAGTGCTGCATGATTTCGCATTATTCTGCAAGTAATCGAAAACTTACTGTAGTTAATAACAATTTCAGGACAAAGGGAGTCGAAAGACCACTGAAAGGTCTTGTATGCAGTATGCACATGTGGGCTAGAATAATTTCGGTTTGCAAAGTCAGCACTTAGGTAACTGATCCCAAAGTGATTGTACTTGTATGGAAAAATGTGGTCATTATCTTTCAGAGGCATCAATCATTGATTTCGTTGCTATGAAGATGGACTGTATTTAAATAGGAGTTATAAAAAATAGTTCAGAAGGGAGACCTTGAGAACTTGCAGCACCAAGAAGGATGACCAGACAGACATTAAAACAAGGATATTCTTCCACCTCAAATTGAACAGGAAAGTCTCTGAAATAAGAAAAAGAGGTTAAATCCAGTGATTAGATGACATGTGACACTGTCCCTTGTTTCTTCTAGCTTTCTTGCATGTTCAGAGCATCTACCAGCGTCACGCTAGGCCCTAGCCATGTCAATATATACACTGAAGAATGACAGAGCATCTACCAGCGTCACGCTAGGCCCTAGCCATGTCAATATATACACGAAGAATGACTAAATAGATCTGAACAATATTTGTCAACAATCATGACGAGTTGCAAAGGTGGATCTGAAAGCACATTTTGTAATATATGATTACGTTGCTTAGGAAGCCTCGAATGCCAAAGATAGGTATTTTAGTGGTTGTAGCTTACCAATGCAGACTTCTTCTTGGGCTGAGGCTGAGCCAGGAGGGGCTCCTCATAACTCGGATCAATTACCACTGCAACAAGTTCATATTTGACCACAACATGTTGCTCCATAATATGAATATCAGCTCAAAGTACAACTGTACAAGTAACTGATGCCAATCGCTATCAACAAAACATGCCAAAGTATCATGCAACGCTGTACTAGTTCTCACCATCACCTGCAGCGCAGATAGACTTGGATTTCTCCTCTCGCTCGTGTGTCTCCATCTGCAATCATTCAACATAGAGGTTAAACAAAAGGAGAAGTCAGTTTACAGTAATTTAACAGCAGACATCTGAAATGTGACAGGAACCAACCAGAATCCTGGTCTCCTCCCTCCACATCAGAATCCCTTTGTAGAACGATCTCGACGAAGTGCCTGCAATGAATCGGTCGTCACACGAGAATAGGCTTCCATCTCAGCGACTACACAGTACACAGGACAGATAAAAGTAGCAGCGCCGCACATAACAGTAGCTTAGTACAGCGGAAAGCTAAAGGCAGAGATTGATTACCTACGAAGAGGATTATGATGAGGACGCGCGATGATAGCCAGTAGGGAAGATGACGCTGAGCTCTCGCCGATGGTTATGCCGAGCATAAGCATGGGCTGGAAAGAGCAGCGCGAGCTTGCAGTCGATGACGGGCGCCTCCTTGGTCAGGTGTGACTCCTGGAGGTTGCAGCCAAACGGACGACGCCGAGGCCCCCCATGATGCCTGCGCCCAAACCGAACCAGGAGGCGAGCACGCACACGTACGTGTCAGGGAGCAAATCGGCAGATGCATGCATCGGCGAAAGGCCAGTAGTGCAGCTTACATTTGGAGAGCGCGGCGGCGGATTTGGTGTCGAAACCGACGACGAGGTTGAGCATGGGGACGAAAGATCCCGCCTCCGCCGACGCCGCCGACGGTGCCGAACGCGGAGCCGAGGAACCCGACGACGGTGGCGACCACTACCCGCCAGTTGAACGCGGTCCTGGGGGAGAGGGGAGAGAGAGGAAAAAACACCATCCCGATCCGCGACATGAGCACAGCGTCAGGCACGCAGACGCACAACGAGCACACGAACCGCGCGTAGGAGAGGAGGAGGAGGCAAAAGGGCGAACTGCTTACGGGCCAGACGCGCGGCGAGCGCGAGGACAGGCGGAGGCGCGGCGCCGCGCCATCGTTGCCGCGCCGCGGATGCCGGCGGGTCCGCGGCGAGAGGACGAAGCAGGCGAGGACGGCCGCGCAGGCGGCACGGCGGCGACGTAGGCGGGGAACCCCCGCGTGCTGCTCCTGTTGAGGCGGCGTAGAGCGCGCCCGTGCCCCTCCATCACCATGCAGGCACCAGTAGTAGCTACGTGGACGAAATGCGGGGAGAGGACCAGGAAGGAGGAGAGAGGAAGGAAAAGGCGGCCGGCGCCTGCCTCCGCCTCACTCTTTTATAGGCGGCGGCCCAGGCAGGCAGGCAGGCCGTGGCGGGTGCGGACGAGATCGATCGCAACGAGCCAGGACCAGGACGAGGAGGTGGAGGCGTGTTTCGATTTTGGCATCGCCCTCGCAACCGCAGCGTCGGGCGAGCGACCGTGCAAGCGCGCGAGCCCTGGCCCCAGGAGTCCGGCATCTGATCGCAGCGACCCAGCCTCACGGCAGCGCCGGCGCCGCGCAGGTGTTCTGCCCGTCCCGCGGCGACCTGCTTTTTCCTGTTTGGAGTTCGAGCAGCAGCCGAATCTGCAGGACAGTGAGGCTTTGCTTTTTTAATCGGTGGCACAATTTTTATTTTCATAACATTGAGTGGCGCAAATTAGTTTTGCTTTGTCCAGTAAAAGATGGATGCTTTGGAACAACTCGCCCAAATTTGCTGCCTGTTGATAGTCACTAACTCTCATTTTAAACTGTCAATAAATCATTAAAACAGGATAAAAGTGACCATCGACCTAGAATAGGTTTTGATTCTAACGAGTTCCATGAGTTTTGGTATTCTCACTTATTTTTGCAGGATAATCAACATTTTCTATCTAAAAGTCACATCAGAAGTGATGAATTAGAGCACACCATTGCGAAGAAGAGCTCGTCGAGATGATCGAGATAGATATATAATTCACTATATTTGGAGTCCCGGTGAGAGAGTCCACGGAGGATACAACTTGGAATACTCTAGAAGACATCGGAACCATCACCAAGCAAGAGTTTTAAGGACTAACTTGACAAATTCCATAGCTTCGGTGAATTGTGATTTTTAGGGACTAAACGGAATAAGCTGAGGAAGAGTAGGAACCAAGGAACCATATCAAATCACGTCGGATTTCCGCGAAACCAACTCGGAAGATTCCGAGGAGGACACCAGGGCGAAGGAGGAGCCCAAAGGCCGACAAGTGGGGGCCGGCCCCTACCTACAGCTGGCCGGCCTGGTCCTACCTGCCATTGCCATCTCCTTTCTCTCGACGGCCTCCAACCGACCTCTACTTCGCATCTTGACCATTGTTTCAAGTCGGTTTGATCCAAGGGCCACGGGGTTTCTTCCACTTAGGGCTATATAAGCAGCCCCAGACCCCCCTGGGCAGAGCAGATCCAAGAAACCCTAATTCATTATCTCCAGTCAGGATCAGTTGAGAGGTGTCCCTCGAAAGGATAACCTCTCTAGAGCCAAGCTTTCAAAAAAAGACTAGTACACCTCTAGTTAGGGTTAGATCTAGTCTTAAACTAGAACTAGAAGAGAGAGAGGGAAGAGATTTGGAGGGAGTACTGGCCTATTGGTGTTGTTTCTATGCCTTGTACCTGCGGATTTGAGTTCTCCAAGAGCTTGGATCAGAGATTTCTTCGGTGATCAACTTCTATTTGTCAGTGAGTAACATTGTTATTATTGTTCTTCTTGTTTGCAACTCTTTTGAGTACTTTAATCATGGTAGCTCTAGGGTTAGAGGAGCTATCATAGTGTAAGCATGGTGCTTAGACTCGATTGCTTTCTTAATGTACCCTATATTCTAGATCGGTGGTAGCTCGGAAGGGTGACATTTATAGCCATATTGAATCTTCCATAGTCCACCTCCCATCTATAGGCCAAGCAGGATCTATTACTTAGGAGTTCACACTCTGTTTGTGGCCTTCTATAGTAATCCCCAGCTGAACTGTAATTGCATAGCTTGCTAAGAATAGAACTAGACAGCCTTAGTTATCCCCTTCATCTTCTATCTTCTACTTGTTTGTGCTCAGTGGGTTAAGCCAAAGACCTAGATCAATCACACTTTGTTCCTTTAGGTTCGATATTAAAGGCCGGGGTCATCCCGGTGAAGTGCTACATCGGTATCTTATCTGTGCGCTTGCGAATAACTTGTGTGCATTAATAAATATCAACACTACCCGAACTTTTGCCATAAGTGCTTCACCAAATCAGCCTTGAGTTGATGATGCTTTTTCTCGATCATGAATGGCTTTGTTTGCTTCTTGTACTCTGGAGAATTCATAAATAGGGCCATGGTTGAACCTTGCCAAAGGTTGAGAGCTTCCCTGATCATAGTGAGCATCTTCATCTTGGATATTGTACTCCTCGTTGGTGTGCCATTGCACAGCATAGGAATCCCTCTCATCTTTAACTATCATATTGTGCAGTATTTTGCAAGCATACATGATATCTGCAAGTGTTTCTTCTTTCCAAAAACGTGCAGGCCCTCTTAATATAGCAAATCGAGCTCTTGCAGCCTGGGACACTGCTTCTGCTTTCTTAAGTGTTGCTTCATGATACATTCGCATTTTCAGTTTTGAGTTTTTCCAAGCTAAGTCTATCCACATATTTCTTCCCCTTGCCTTTCAGTCTAATCTTTGGCCTTCTTCTGTCATTCTGGTCGAGTACATTCACTTGGTTCTAGATCCTCACTTTCATGGTTTGATGAAGATGTGTAAGCCCCTAATTTATTGTGCTTCACTCTCTGGTTCTTATGCATGTATTGGTTCTCTGGTCTATTTGCCCATTTTTGCTCAAATCTCACACGTTTTCACCAATACTCGAATATGAATGGTTTATTTCCCTTGGCTTCTTGCTTATAAATTGCATGGGCTTTCTCCATAATCTGGTCATCGAATTCACCACTGCCATGTGCACTATTCATTCTGATCCAACACCCATTGAAGTGCACTACCAGCTTGTTTGTCTTGGTGTAGTGTGACTTGCACTGTGAAACCAACCTTCTTCGATCTGGTGTGACCAAACTGTTGAATTCTGTTACAATTTTCTTCCTTTAAGTCATTGAACTACTATCCATTCCCCTTGATTGGATCTGAATTATGCAGCCATGCAATAACTAGTTTCATATTGTCATCGTCAGTCCAATTCATGCGCCCTCCTTTCTTTTCATCCTCACTGTTATCACTCCAAACCTGATTGTTGACAACATTGTCATTGTTTTGTGGTGCAACAGAGATTGGTGAGGCTGGACTTGATCCTGCAACAAGATGAGGAAAAGCCATAGACTCAACAAGTGAGGAAGATTGAATAGCTTCACTTGCAGCTCCTCTTCCAAACATAGCACCAGTAGAAAAGTTGAAGTTGGCTTCATATGGGATGCCGTATGGCTGATATGGAGGCATCGTACGGGTTGAAGTTCATTGGAAAATAATGCTGGAATTGTTGATTGAATTGGGGTTGGATATTGGTTGGAAGTGATGGTGCAAAGTAATGTGGGAATGGATGGTTGGCTCTCTTGTGTTCCTCGGATGAGGAGTTTGGATTGCATCTAGCGAATCATCCATGTTCTTTTTTTGGTCTATAGTGTAGGTCAGAAATTTGTGGTCCATATGTGTATGCTTGTGTCCATATTTGTAGAAGAAATTGATGTGAGAGCCATGCTACAGGTAGCCAACGGCTAGTTGGCATGCCCCAACTTGGTTGCAAGAAGCCAACAGTCAAAAGTGAACAGTACTTTCCGATACAACTATTCTTTTAATGCTAGCACCGGTTGTTCAAATTGGCTACTGGTGCTAGCCGGTGCTTTGATAGCACCAGCACTCCAATGTGTGGCACCTGCTTTCCCTCTTTCTCTCTTCTCAAAACACCTCCTTAGACGATACGTTGGAGCTGCTCTAATGGCAGCCCCGCTTGCACCCGCATGCGGCAGCAGCCAATCAAGCGGTCAGTAGTCGCATGTGGATCTGTAAAAAATCACAGCACGGTGATTTCGCCATGCGTGTAAATTGGCATATCCTTTCCGGCAAGAAGAGTACGAGGACACTCGATAATTTCGTGCTTGCATCGTAGCTGCATCTCGAGTTATCGCTTTGTGTCATTCGTTGGGGAAACGGTAACATGTCGAGTGCCAGATCCACATCAAATGCGCATCCTGAGCCCTGCATGTTCAGGCGCACGCAGCGAGAAAACGACGAGTCGGTTTGATTTCTTTCTACATTTTTTTTAAATGATTCGTTTCTAGAATTGTGCTAAGTCAAATAGGCAAGCGACGTCAAGATCAGATTGCTAGGATCCCAAGATCAAAAAAGGGAGGGAAAAAGATTGCTAGGATCGACGATAGTATGAAAGAAATATCAGGTATTGATGATACGGACAAGCACAAAAGAAACAATACTACGATCACATTCTGACCCCAAACTAAAATAAAGTCCTCTTAGTTTGTCGCTTAGGGCACTCACAATACAGACTCTACATAGAGTCTAAATTTATTTATTAGACTCGAAGATATTATAAACTTAGAGTCTTATTTTTTCTACCTCACTCTTCAATAAATATACTACCACATAAACAAAGTATCATAAATAGGAGAGTAATAAATAGGTTTAGACTCTATGATAGAGTCTGCACTGTGAGTGCCCCTTATGTAAACTTTGTTGTGCACTTTTAAATTACGAGTCAAAGTATATAATATATGAATATATTTTATCGGATCTAATATTTCTTTAGTATGATAAACATTGATAAATTTTTGTATAAATTAATCAAAATTTGATAATTTATTCTAATACTCCTGATCAAAAAGATACAATTTTCAGATGTTATGCAGGTAGAAATCACGTGATAAAAAAAGAATTATCGTCATAGGTCACGTCTATCCGTCCATCTAAACATTTGCTTGCCACACCAAGATCGAATAGGGTATGGCCAATGTGTCGCATGGTTAATAATCGGAAAAGCTCGTCGGTAAATGATCGGGGCGAGAGACAGGGATTGAATACAGGTTGTGTCATTGTTTTTTTTGAAACAACAGGTTGTGTCATTGTCATGCTAATGTCGTACGCTTCCCACGCTGATGCTTCACGAGCAAAAAATAAATAAATGATGATTGGACTGACTAAAAATTACTGACCCGTATTATGCTCTGTCATGAATCACGCTGTAAGGTGTGAGCTGGAGTACTCATAGGGCCCGCTAACTTTTCAGCCCGACTTATTAGCCATAGTACATTGTTTTCCCTCTCATATCAAAATAATATTAGTCGGCTTTATCGCAGAAACAATCCAGCTAGCAGGCTCTGAGCGAGCGCGTCATTGCTCACAGCAACGAAGCAAAGCCCACACTCTCTTGTTGCTTCGGATTCTTTATCGACAACAAGCTGCGATCTCTGACTGGCTAGCGTAAAACATGTCTAGGAGTATGCCAGTTGTTTGCTTAGCAACATTGTCCAACTACATAATCCAGTATTCATGAAGAGCGTGTTTTCAAACGATTTATAGAGAAAATAGTAGGGATAGGATTTGTCATTCTGGATATTCCCTGGGGCGACCAGCGCTCTCGATCGCTGCCGCGTGCCGCGCTTATCTCGGTGCCCCGGTCCCTCGGCTGGGCACACGGAGCACCGGAGGAATCGGGCGATCGGGCTGCCTGACACGGGACCAGGACACGGGACGGGAGTCACCTGGGCTGGGCTGTTGTTGTTCTTGTTCAGGAGCTGTGGGTTTCGGTGATGAACTGCTGCTGATTGCTGAGGTCTGCTAGCCGGTGCTCGTCTCGTGGATTTCAAAGGATCCTTTGTTGACGGAAAATGTTTCGCGTGGGCGCCGTTCGCGTGCCACCCGAACGCCGGCACGAGCTGGGAGCCTGATGTGCTGTATGCACTAGGGCAGCAAAGTTACCCGGGTCGATCACAAGTTAACAACGGACGCACTGACAATTTCTCTCAGGTCCCTTTTTAATTGTTGTCGTTGGTGTGTGTGCCACAAGTTTGACTCGATTTATACCAAATACGTGTAACATTTGTACCTCTAAATAAATTTGTTAAAAAACTAGATTCAAAGATCTTTCTAATGATACTAATTATGTATTATAAATATTAATATTTTTTAATATATAATTGTCGGCGTGTGTTTTTTGGGAAGCGCAAGCGATAATTAAAGGACGAAGGGAGTAGTCACGGTCATTAATTTGAGTGATATGATACATCATCAAACAACTACAACTAGGAGGCCGGACTAGCTAGTACCGTAGCAATCACGTACGTACAGTAGTGACGCATGGGACCGGGACTATTGTACGTCATGCATTCGTCGACGAGAAGCCTGCGAGATCCGATGTGTGAGAGAGCAAAACGGGCGATTCGTGAGACGCCGGCGAGAGCAGGCGAAAGTATTAATTGTGACTGATCTCTCTCCTTTTCATTCGTGCACGTCGTTGAGCATTAAAGAATGTGGAGTACGCCAGCACCAACTCAGCAGCTCGTGTGATGTGGACCATGAGACGTCGACAAGCTAGCGAAACCATTAAACCTGCTCTCAGGTGCCGCCGGATTGGCGACAGGCGATGCAGGCCTGACTCGATCGGCTGGATCTTTCCAGGCTTTGTCTCGCGCGCGTGCAGGCGCAGCTCCAATCTCCATCCACCGCTGAGTCTCGCCGACGCGCACTGCTTTCCTTTATTATTCTGCTGTCGCCGTCGTCTCCCCTCCGCTGGCACATTCCTAGCGGATCGGAGATAAGATATTAATAAGGCCTCCAGTGATCACTGAGGTTGGTGGTAGGAGTACTCCAGTGGCTGCACGACCTGTCTTGTGGTGGTAGTACTCCAGTGGCTGCATGAACCGTCGTGGAAGGCACGTCCAGATGTTGCCGACTGGACGGGCTCGCTCGTCCGCTAGCCCAACCAAAAGCTCTCCCTCCGCTGTCATCGTCCTCACAGACGTCACAGACACGCAGCAACTATCGCATATACTCCCTCCGTCCCAAAATAAATTAATAGCCATTCTCAAATTAGAAAAAACTGCCGAGCAATTATATATTAAAATATATTAGTATTTATGTTAAATAATTAATATCATCTAGGAAAGATCTTTAAGCCTATTTTTTTAACAAAATTATTTAAAGACATAAATATTACACATATTTTCTACAAGTGAGTGTTTTGTACACAAAACCAAAAACGCGGTCTTTGTGGGACGGAGGGAGTAATTGGAACACATACTACGCCAACGACTAGGTTAGACTAGCTGCACTGGGGAACGCAAAAGAAGCGGTAAAGTGTTTGGCGTAGAAAAATCGCTGCGCTGGGGACGCAAAACGAAACGCAACGCTTGCGTTCGGCCTCGCGAACGCCCGCCTTGCGGGAGGTACGGCCGGGCGTAGGGACGAGCGGGACTCGGAGGAGAGAAGGACGGGAGAGAGAGAAGCCGCGGCGCTCGTCGACGGGGACGGCCTTGCCGGTGGAGCAGAGGAGCAGGGGACGGGAAGATGGCCGGCGACCACGCCCTTGGCCGGCGGTGAAGAAGATGGCCCGCGAGCGCCGCCACGCTGGCCGGGAGCGCCGCCGTGGCCTCCATTGCCGTCCCGGAGCTCGTCAAGGCGGGGCCCCGCACCTGCCCCCTCGGAGCCATGGCCAAAGCACCTCGCCAGAGCCGCGCCGTCGTACCCGTGGCCGGAGCACCTCGCCGGAGCCGCGCCGTCGTACCCGATATAGAGCCAAGGCGGCCGCACGGAGCAGAGGCGGGATGGAGCTCCCGTCGCCCGCCGGTGCCCTGCTCCGCCTCGCCGCGACGGCGAGAAGGAAGCCCGACGCCTTGACGCGCGCCGCCGGGGAGCTCCGCCCCGACGGCCCAAAGACACTCCGCCTAACGCTTTGCCGCGTGGGGAGCTCCGCCACCGGCTTTGCGGGAGCTCCGCCGCCGGCCCTCGAGGCCCAGCCACCAGAGCAGCCTGCCCCGCGAGCTCCCCGCGAGCTCCAGCGCCGACCTCCGCGCGAGGTCCGCCGCCGGCCCACGCCCGCTCGCCCGCCACCGCCTCCTCCGCCCGTCGCGGCCGCCCGCGCTCACGGTGCGCGAGGAGGGCTCGTCCAGCCACACACGACGCACGCGGACTAGCGGCCGGGCGCTGCCCAGCACCTTGCTGGCCTCCGGGGACCCGATTAGAGCCGCCGCCTCCGCATCCCGTACGCCGGCTTCCGAGCGCCGCACGCCGAAGTCGCTGCACCGCCCCACGGTTGAATGGATAAGGAAGAGAGAGGAAAAAAAAAGGAGAGAGGAAAAGGAAAAAAAAAGAAAAAAATTTAATATGTGGGTCCCACAGTGGATAGAGATTGAATATAGAGGTTGTATGGGTGCGGGAGAAAGTGATATACGCGACGACCAGGTCACTCCAAACAATAACCTCCTGGTCCAGTGCACCGTATAAAGTGACCGAGCCTATTGGCTATATAGTGAATTCTGTGAAGCATAGCCTGATAGCCAGCACACGAGTACTACTATCTGGCTAGAGGCTAGTAGCTGCTAGCTGAACGTGTGGAGCGGTACCGGACATGTCGCCGCGCAGTCAGGGGTTCAGGCACCTGCCAGACGGACCAGCGCCCGGCAGGGGTGCTGCGGTCCCAGGGTCCCGGGGACGACACGACACCGGGCACGGCGCTGCACGAATGCACGATCAAAGACCCGGGACCGGGAACAGCAAGCGCAGGCGCCATACGCCCCCGCCCTGGTCGCCAGGCTTTGATAGGATGGTTTTGTCGTTTCGGGCTCTATGCTGCATCCACACATGGGCAGGGCCGCACCTTGCTACAAAACACGGCCCGGGACCAAAAACTGTACAAGCCCATGTGACTTACTGCTAGCCAGTTAAGAGGCCGAGACCACAGATCCAAAAGAAAAAAAGGAAAGAGAGGCCGAGACCAAACATCCATTTGAGTCTTCTAACATTTTTTTAAAAAATACAGCAGTAGCAATGATATATATGTATGTGAAGCAAGAGAATCAAACCAAAGCTTGCATATTTCTGTGAGAGAATCCCTTATTTATCATCTTTGACATGGTGCCTTATTTGTCCCAAAAAGTTTTTTCTTTCCTTATCCGCCATCCGCTTAATTTTCATTTTTTATCCGCCATTTTCGTTAATTTCTCAGTTAGCTGCTGTCAAATGGTACCGGAAAAGGCATTTCCGACCCTATGTACATCATGTAGTAAGATTTGTCCTGGTGTACTTCCTTAAAACTCAGAAAGTAAACACATGATTAATTTGGGATTTCAATGACGCCATGTACAGAAAATTAAAGTGTGGCCTCTGTCACCAATTTTTAATAAAGTGCTCTCTGACGCTGTGTGCGGTGTGCCAGATGTTCGGGATAAGAAACTAGCTTCACAAATATAGGTATCACAGGTTCATGTAATGCATGTGTAGTAACAATCATATGTAAATGATCTCCGTACCACAGAAAAGTTCACAAGTTGATATAGACATCTTGGGTGCATGTGAAGAGATGTCAAGTACATTAACACTTTAGAAAGCAAATAAACGTATCAAGACATCAAGAGACGTTTGGAGGTGAGGTAGCCGCAGCAATCATCTGTTGCTTCACTGTTGGATAGCTTGGCTTCTTGATACACTACCATCTTTATCTTTGAGGTTTGCTGGGGCTTTCTGGTTTTTAGCGAACCTTTCACTATCTCTTTTGCGTCCGCTGAAGCTGTTGGCCAATAGAAACCCTGCCTCATTGCTCTATGTGCTATTTCGTATGGTCCTCTGTGCGCTCCGCCCATGCCCGCGTGCATTCCTGTTAACAACTTTTTGCCTTCTTCTTGGTTGATGCACTTTAGCAATGGAGCTATGATGCCTTCTTTGTACAGTGCTTCGCCGACTATAGAATATTGCTTTGTTCTTGACGTCATTCGCTGTAGTTCTTTGTCATCTTCGGCTCATAGGTGCCGTTGAGGAAAGCGACTATCGGGGCGCGCTAGTCTATGCTTAGTATTGCATGTATTGCTTTCGGGCTCTCCTCTTCCTCTGTGATGGCTCTCAGTGATAGTGTCCGGTAGAAAACGTCTGCCGGTAGTGGGGTGCCTTGAGCTACAGCTTTCGCAAAGTTCGTCCGCTCGAGTTTTCGCCTCTTGGGATATGCTTCAGAGTGAATCATGAGAAATATCTTTCCATTCTTCTTACAGCTCCCAAATATCTTGCCAGTTCTCTTTCTTTTGTTGTATAGTCTTTCTCGACGTGCCCGACTATTACTTGCGAGTCTGACTTGACAATGCATCTGTGTACTCCCAAAGCTCTCAGCTTCCAAAGTCCAAGTAACACTACTTCGTACTTGGTTGTGTTGTTGGTGGTTTGGAACTCTAGCCTTGCTGCGTATCTTAGTTTCGGATCGATTGGAGACACCAAGACTGCTGCTATTCTGGCGCCCGAATTGCACCAGGCTCCATCGCAGAAAATGGTCCATAGTGGTTCGTCAAACCTGATCGTCGTGTCGCATGCGGCTGGTGTCCAGTCTGCGATGAAATCGGCGATAACTTGTGATTTTATTGTGGACCTGTGAGTGAAATCTACTACATGCGATTGAGTTCCGCCGCCCATTTTCCGATTCTTCCAATCGCTTCCGTGTTGCGGAATAATGCTTCTAGGGGTTGTGCGGATGTGACTGTTATGTGATGTTGTTGGAAGTATTGCTTCAGTTTTCGTGATGCCATCACCAATGTGTAAGCTATCTTTTCGAGCTACGTATAGTTTAGCTTCGCTCCGGACAATGCTTCTGAAACATAGTATATTGGGAACTGGCGAATCTTTCCTTCACTTTCTCTTTCTTCCACTAGTACTGCACTTACTGCGGTATGTGATGCTGCCAAGTACAGGAGTAGGTCGGCTTTCGCGGTTGGTTTGTTCAAGGTCCGAAGTTTGGTGAGATATTGCTTGAGATTGTCAAAAGCCTGTTGTTGTTCAGTGCCCCAATTGAAACGATTTGCTTGTTTGAGGACTCTGAAAAAAGGAAGGCCTTTCTCTGTGGATCTCGCTATGAATCTGCTGAGTCTTTGCTATTCGCCTGTGAGCTTCTTGGACTTCTTTTTAGTGTCCGGGGTTTCATGTTTATGACTGTCGCTATTTTCTCGGGATTGGCTTCGATTCCCTTGCCCGATACTATGTATCCGAGTATCCTTCCTTCTCGATGCCGAAGGCGCATTTTTCGGGTTGAGCTAGACACCGCTCTTCTTTAGGTTGGCGAAGGTCTCTTTTAGGTCTTCAATGTGTGTTTCTCTATTGTCGCTTTTGACTATAATGTCATCCATGTAGTTGACTAGGTTTCGGCCTTTTTGGTGTTGTCATTAACTCGCAAACATTCCATTGTCGTATCCACTTAAAGACTCGAATTTCTACGAGACAACTTAACAAAACTGAATTAAATTGAAATTTTTTTTTCAATTTTAGATGTATTTAATATAATAACATTATATCGACTAATCCCCATCGCGCCTAAGCTCTGTGTACTATGGATATCAGGCCTTTACTGGTGTCGTGGCGGCGGTCATATAGGAACCAGAGCTTTGCTCCCTTGTCTTTGGCCGGGCATCGATGTGGGACTACACTAGTATTCTCAGCATACTCGCACGCTGAGTCTTGCTCCAGCACACACTCGCACTAAGCATAGCCCAAGGCCATGTAAGCACCTTTTGGGCCAGTATAGGAATGGATGGACCCGGTCGAGGTCTTGGGCTCAACAAAAGGCTCGGCTGAAATTTTTCTTTATTCTTTAAATCGGCTGAGATTTAATAAATGCGTAGTGATTCATAAAAAAGTTCAAAAATAGCTAGTTTTGTTGAGCTCCACGTAAGCAGATCTATGCAGTCAACATAAAGTATGACATGTTTTGGGAGAAAGTTTTTGCTGTAAATGCTTGGCTATGCTTCTTAGATATGCAGTTATATTGCTCCAATTGCTATACAAATTTTTTGGTACGCTATTAATGTCATGCTTATTCTGTGGTAACAATTTCAACTTTATTGGTGCATGTATGACTAATTTTCTGTTTTAACTTGGTTTAGGCTTAGTAAATGGTTTTTAAATAACATAAAAATGTGCAAAAATATAAAGTGTAGTTCCACTGCCTTTGTATATAACATAAAGTGTGTAAAAGCATATATGTTGCTTTTACGTACTCAATACCCGAATATATATTTGTATATGTGACATTCTTCGAATCTGATTCACACCGTATTCGATACTCATTGCTCATATCCATAACCGAGACCGTCTTATTCGTATATGTATCCAGTAGCTGTCCATGTCCGAATCCTAAGTCTTATTATGTGAAAAATGAATTTCTAAAACCTTGGTGTTAAGCCATGAATAAGTGTTGTTCTGTTTTTAAATGAAGCTTGAAAACCGTATTTCAAAAAACGAGTTCTGAATAAATACGTTTAAATTTGAGTTGGAAAACTTTAAAGATTCAAAGTAGGTTACAAACTCTGTTTTTTTTTTTTTGGATGATAAGTTCTTCCTTTTCTTTCTCTTCTTTCTCGGTTTTGGCCCGCTCCAGCTTGTAGCCCAGCCCGGCGCCACCCATTCACATTTTTTATGAGTTGCGCGGGCCCGCGGCCCTTCCTCTGTTCTTCGTTTCAGCCCAAAAGCAGGGGCGAGCTCAAAAAAAAAAAAAAGTCCCGATCCCGACCGCGTCAAATCAACCGAGACTTGAGCGGGACGTCATCGTAAAATCTATACATCATGCAAAACAACTCCCTAATCATCAAATGACGTCGATCCTGTAGAGCATGACTACTCTAATCTCATCAAGAGTGACAGTGACAGTACTGTCAGTAATTTGTAAAAGCAGTTTTCTCCGTCTCAGAATAAAAACAGATGAATGATTGAACGAACGAATGAACAAATAAAATAGCTGACGAATTTATATGCTCCAATTTTCCTCGTCCCATAGACAAAGTCAATACTTTTGTTCCATCAAAAAAAAAAGTCAATACTTTTGTGCAACGTGTTAAAACCTAACGAAGCTGCATCACCAAGTCCTAAACGGCAGGCACTTCTTCAACCTGGCGAATCTGAATCAGAACCCAAGATTGACCATTCAGAGGCGTCAGGGCTGCTGCTGGGTCAACTCTGTTCGTCCAAGACCCATGGACTCACCATCCTCCCCACTCATATCTCATCACGGACGGCACGGCTCTCAACAAAAGGCCAAGAAAAACATGCCACGGTGCCGTGCGCCCGTGCCAGCCCACGTTCTTTGTGTGTACGTTCCGCGTCCGTCGTCGCGCCATGGCTGTGGCTGGCAGCGACGATGCTCCAAGCACCGGCGGCAATGGCGCCAGCAGCGTTCGCCTCCACAGCTACGAACTCCCCACGACGACTCCACAACTCACCGAGCACCTCCTCGACGACGACGGCAAGCCGCACTGCCTCGAGGAGCTCCCCTCCTTCTGGCGGCGTCCAAAACCCGGCGACGACGACCCGGCGGCAGCCGCAGCACGCCACGTCGTGGACTGGGCCTGGGTCCGGGGGACGTGCAGGGACTGGCTTACCAACCCGATGAACATCGCGCTGGTCCTCTGGCTCCTCTGCGTGGGCGTCTCCGGCGGCATGTTCGTCCTCCTCCTCCTCGGCCTGCTCGACGGCGCGTTCCCGGTGGCTGCCGACCGGACCCGCTGGATCGAGATCAACAACCAGGTCCTCAACGCCCTCTTCACGCTCATGAGCGTGTACCAGCACCCCGCGCTCTGCCACCACCTCTTCCTGCTCTGCCGCTGGCGCCCCCACGACGCCGCCGAACTCTGCGCCGCCTACTGCAAGGACGGACCCGCCGCCGCGCCAAGACCCGGCGACCGCGTGCACGTCGCCGTCGTCGTCGCGCTGCTGCATGTCACGGTGGTGTCACAGTACGTGCTGTGTGGACTCTACTGGGGGTACACAAAGACCACGCGCCCCGAGCTCGCCGAGGACGGCTTCTTCGTGCTCGGCATCGTCGCGCCGGTGGCTGCGGCGGTGTACACCGTGTGCAGCCCGTTGGGCAAAGGCGACCGGTGCCACGAGCTCGCTGGTCCAGCCTCGGCAGCGGCGGCGGCGACAAAGTCGACGACGCAGCCCATCGGGCACGTGGTGGTGGAGCCGGAGTGGGCCGGCGGCATGCTCGACTGCCACGGCAACGGCGGCGAGGCAGCAACGACAGGGTGCCTCGCGCTGTCGTGCACGTTCTGCGTGTTCGGGTGGAACATGGACCGGCTAGGTCTCGGCAACGCGTGGGTGCACGCCGCCACGTTCGCGCTCCTGTGCGTCGCGCCGCTCTGGGTGCTGGGCGTGTCGGCGCTGCACATCCACGACGTCGTCATCGGCGACGTGGTCGGCGGCGCCGGCGTGCTGCTCTGCGCGGGGGGGCTTCTCTACGGCGGGTACTGGCGGATCCAGATGCGGCGACGCTTCGGGCTCCCCGGCAGCACCGCGTGCTGCGGCTCCGCGTCACTGACGGACTACGCGCGATGGCTCTTCTGCTGGCCGTGCGCGCTCGCGCAGGAGGTCCGCACGGCGAACATGTACCACGTCGACGGCGAGGTGTTCTACTCCAAGGTCCTCGTTGAGGATGATGAGAATCGCGCTGGCAGCGGGAAGCCATCGTTGCTCGCGGTGTCGTTCAACGATCATGACGCTTTCAGTGCGACGGACACGGTTGCAGTGTCAGAGATGTCGCCGGCAAATGATTGTGTGGTTGTTGTTCATGACGAAAGGACGGCCATGGCTGCTCCACCTGTTCAGGTTGTGGTTGTGCAGGTGGAAGACGAGTGCAATGCTGTTCGTCACGGGGAGACGAGGGGTTCTTCTGTTTCGTCACCGGCGACGGCGAGCGAGGAAGATGATGTATCGTTATTGGAGGCGAAGTCGAGCCGAGAAATGTTGGGAGATACTGATGGTAGTATGTTGTCGTCTGATGGGGGGTGGAGAGTGGAGAAGGTGAAGAGGCTGATCAACATGGTCACCCTGGTGTCTCTGCTCATTCTTTTGTACACGAGGGGGATTATTCTGTAGAGAAGCAGTGGAAACTGGGGATTACAGGAAGTCGATTCTTTATGGAGTTCATTGGTGTGTATATACAGGAAGACATACTTGTCACAGAAGTGCACAAGATTTAGATGGAATTGTAAATCCAGTGCTCATCCTTGCGTGGAACTCAATCACATCTTCGATGACCAAAACCCTAATGTTTTTTGAGAATCATGTGCAGAAAGCATCTTGATCTTGATAACAGACAGGCACACTGAAACTAGGTTAGATCAGCTGTTGTTTGGACGGGCTTTTGGTGTACAATGCATGCAAATGCAGAAAGGATCCTGTTGTGTGCTTTCATAATTTGACATGAGAGAACATCAACTAATGGGTAGCACTAATGCAGTTCAAAAAAAAAAAAAAAAACACTACGGGAAGGAGCTAGAAAGTGCCCCTATTTTTTTTTTAAGAGGATGTAGGGCTCGAACCTGGGTCTTTGGAATTAGAGTGTGCTCTAGTAGCCAGTCGCCCACGATAGCACCTGCTTTTTTTTTTATTAAAAAAAGAACGACACACAAGCCTAAATGTGTTCATATCAGCAGGTAGGCTTTTTGACAGTTTTTTTCTTTTCTTTTTTTTTTTGAGTAAGGCTTTTTGACTGTTTGATAATACAATCCGAACATAAGCATGCAGACATGATCTTGCTGTCCAAAAGACAAAATTCGTCATTCTTGTGCAAGCAGATAAGCTGAATCCTTGGAAGTAAAGTAAGTACTTGTGCTGACTGCATCCACAGGATGATCCTCGTCTGGCAGGTCACCATAAGCCTGTTCCTCCATGGCTCGAATGTGCCGTTCATCATGCACTGCACGAAGCACCGGCAACTCTGCATCTGCAGAACGCAAAACATCCATAGCTTGCTCGATGGACGGTCTCTGGATCGGGTCTCGATGCGCACACCAGAGGCCCGTAACGAGCACACGCTCCATTTGCCGCTGGTCGAACTCGCCGTTCAGCCTCTGATCAGCTGCATCAAGAATCATTTCCTGGTCATACAAACGAATGGCCCAGGTTAGTAGTGATGAAGCTCCATTTGGTTGCCTCGATGCTGGCCGCTTGCCAGAAGCGATCTCCAAGAGAACAACACCGAAGCTGTAGACATCCACTTCGGTGCGAGGCCAACGGTTGGCTATGAACTCTGGGTCAATATATCCTGGTGTCCCTGCGATAACTTGCGTTGTTCGTGGCTCTTGCCCATGTTCGATAAATCTTGCCAGCCCAAAGTCACCAAGCTTAGCATTGTATGACGCATCAAGCATTACATTTGCAGGCTTGATGTCCCCGTGCACAATGCATTTCTCGCAGTCGCGGTGAAGGTAGAGCAAAGCGGAGCCCAGACCAAGTACAATCTTGTACCTAGCAGAGCCAGTTTTGACATGAGTAACGAAATTGTCAGTTCAATTATTATTAAACAGATCAACTTTTGTAGTGTTCAATCAGATTTTAGTACTTTAACTGCGAGAAATCGAGGAGAATAGCCAATTTTGGTACCTTTGTTGCCAAGTCAAGATTTCCTCTGGGTCATAGAGATGCTTGTCAAGGCTGCCTTGAGCCATAAGCTCATAAACAAGGAGGAGCCGTTGCTGGCTGTCACACTCGCACCAGCGAACAAGGTAGACAATGTTTCGGTGGGGTCATGACTTTCACCTCTGCCTTGAACTCCCTCAACCCTTGCTCAGATTGTTGTTGAGAAGACAACACCTTAATTGCCACATCACAGTCCTGGTTCCACAAGTAGCCTTTGTACACAGGGCCAAACCCTCCCTGACCGAGCTTTTTCTCATCTGCGAAATTGTTCGTTGCAGCTACAAGCTCGCAGAGTTGGAATCGTCTAGCCCACATTATTCCTCCGGAGAGTTCCAGTTCGTTTCGTTGCACTCTTTTACTACGGTTGCACCACAGAAAGACCCATACAGCAATGCCAATCACAAGCACGGTAGTTGAAACCAAGGCAATCGAGAGACCTACCAAGGTTTTGTTGTGTGACATATGTGCTGGCTGGTGAGGTTTGACTGTTCCATTTTGCATCTCTGTAGCCTCTTTCTGATATTTGCTTGGGATGTGTGAATACATCTGCTGCTGTTGATTGGAACTATCATTATTCCCTGTCATCTTTCCTAGATGCACAATGATCATGTCACTATTCTCCACATCGCGTGCACCATGGAGTGTATCAATCAACAGCCTACGATGAGATCAAAAGCACCCATGACCAGAATGCAGAGCACCAATCCAAGAAGGCCAACGCCGACTACCATTTTGTTCAAGTAACAACGGCCACTACTCATTAATTTCTTATTAACTGTAGTAATTGACTTGGAGCTCATCCCCACCTCCTCCAATCTCCTCTCTGCCTCGTCCAGCTTCTCCTCCACGTGGTCCACAATCTCATCCTCTCCCAGCTCCACATTGGAGCTAATGACCTGTGATTTGCCAATATCCGCATCTTCTGCGTGCATATTGAGCACAATCATCTCATCTTCAACTCTGGCAATGCTTTTTGCAATCATTAAAGCAATGACAAGATTTCCAACTGATGACGTTATAGCCATTGCAATTGGTAAAGCAATCACAAGAGTTCCAATTGGTGAAATAATTGCCATCCACGGCCTATTAAGGGAAACAGATCATACAAAGAGCCTTTCAAAGAGTAGACTACTACATGGATAACACATTTTTATTACAGTTCTTTTGGAAAAGGTAATACATCACCTGCAGTGCATCTCATGCTTCCTTGACGGGTCACCGAAGTTCAGTGTGCTGACATGGTACATGCCACTGCGTGTATCATTCGAACCATACATACTGAGTGGTGTCTCATAAGTAGTATCATACACGTTCACCGTGATGGATTGCTTGCCAGCGAAACGGTGAAGCAGAACACCAACAAGCGCTTCAATGTCCAATGCGGCACCTAAATAGCTGTTTGCACGCGCGTACAAACACGAAACCACAGCAGTAATTCAGATGCGGGTGATTTCTCACTGAAAATAGGAGGCCGGACTGATGAAAAGTTTACCCTGTTACAGCCTGATTGCGCTCCTGTGGGCTGGCATTTGGCGGAAGCTCGTACTTGTACACCGCGAAGGTCAAGACCACTCCGATGCGTTTATTAAGAAGCTTAAAAGGAGCAGTAAGAACACCCTTGCCAGATTCTCCAGCTCGAAGTACATTATCACGGTCAGCCTGTAACAGAAAAAGAGCCATAGAGAATAGTGGATGGATACCCTGGTTACTCGTGAGTCGTGACATGGACAATTTTTTCTTTTTTTACAATGAGAAGCCTGTTCGTTTGGTCATTTTTGGCTGCTGAATCGCTGGCTGAAAGCGCTGATAAGAACAAACGAACAGGGTAGACTCTTGAATGGTATGTTAACTTTAAAATAACTCTTTCTATTAGGGAATATGAAAGGTGGTTAGAATTGAAAAAGGAACTGTCAGAGTACCAGTTAACTGAAAACAAAGATAAAGTGACATGGGGTTTGGATAAATCTAAGCAGTTTACTACAAAATCACTGTATAGATTTATTACAGATGGGGGTGTGGCAAGTAGAGTGGCTGGGTGTATTTAGAAGTGTAAAATTCCTCTAAAGATCCCTTTTTTCTTATGGCAAGTGTTCAATAAATTGCAAGTAGCTCGATCCTTGGTAAGAAGAGGTTGGAAGGGCACTGAGGAGTGTTGCATGGGAGAAGGGCTGGAAGATGTGAACCATTTGCTATTCTCATGTGTTTTAGTTAAATACATTTGGAGTGTGCTGAACCGCATCTGGCAATTGGGGAGAAATTGGCTATTATAGGACTCCAATCGTGGTGGCTTCTCTCTAATAGGACTCCAATCGTTTCGTGCTCCCAAATAGGACTCTAATCATTTTCCATCCTCCCAAATAGGATTTAACTCCATTTAACCATGTTTTAACTCCTAAATACATGTATTTTGCCATAACAAGACCTTTTTGCCCCTGGGCTTTTAAAACGTGTTGGGGCTGTTGGCCTGGCCTGGACGGACGCTGCCGCACCCTGGCCGGCCGCTGCCTGACCTCACCTCTCGACACTCTCTCGACCTTGGCTTTGCTATCCACTGTCAGTGGTCCACTGACTTGGGCACCGGGACATGGACATCGTGTTCCTGCCGATGATGATCGAGAGATGAAGCATATTATTACAGGACAGCTACTCCTCGACTAGGAAGGACTAATAATAATAATAAACTGTTGATGGCGACAAAACGAGGTGGTGGAGCAGAAACGTCGCGATGAATGAGATCTCGCGATGAATAGGTTTCAAGTCCGTGTAGCAGTAGCAGTACGTAAGGTACAAAGGGTACTTTGGGCATTACTATAAAATATATGTATTTAGAATATAAGAAAATGAGTTAAATGTATTAGAATCCTATTTGGGAGGATGAAAAATGATTGGAGTCCTATTTGGGAGCACGAAACGATTGGAGTCCTATTAGGGAGAAGCCACCACGATTGGAGTCCTATAATAGCCAATTTCTCGGCAATTGGGAGGTTTGCCAAGGTCAGTAGACGATTTGGTAAGCATGTGGGTTAATGGAAGGGGGCCGTTGCCACCAAAGCTGATGATGTTCATTTTTGCAAGCTTTGCTTGGGCATTATGGAGTATTCGGAATAAGATGGCCATTGAAAAAATATTTCCACATTTACCAGCTAATGTTGTCTATTCAGCGTTGTCGTTCATGCAGCGATGGTCAATTCTGCTTAAAGAGGATGAAAGACAGCGGATCATGCAAATGAAGACGGCGATCTTAGAATGGATGAAGGCCTTTACCCCCGAGCAAGCTTGTTTCTACTGATGTAATAGAGTTATAGCTTTTGTTGGGAGTGTTTCTGTTAAAGTTTTTAGATTACTCGTTTGTTAGATGCATGCTCATGAGCCTTATATTGCAAGCTGGTGTTCCCAGCATGAAAGATTGTAAAAACTGTGTTGGCTTTCTTAAAAGCCACGTTATAAAACTCATTTTATTCTTTTTTTTTTTTAAAAAATACTAAACGAAAATGGACAGGACGGGGAGCGTGATGACCCCCACAGCGACATGGGGCGGCACAATCCCGCCGCCGGCAAGGGGAGTGTCTGATTTTTCGATCCGCGAGCATGGCTCACCCCACTTGCTAGGCATTCTTCCCAATTGATGGGTCTTCCGGACACAGGGAGCACGGGAGGCGCAACAGGTGGCAGGGGCCCGGCAATGGTGAATGGGAATCGGGTCGTGTCCAACTTCAGGCCCCGAAACCCACGAGTGGAGGAGGAAGATGTGTAGGAGTTTTGGGGACAACTCGGTATTTCCCTAAGCTTCAATACGCCCTTGATCAAGCTAGGGATAGGGTGACGTGAGAGGAGTCTCTGGTCTGGATTCGGAAGCATATATGGCGGGACATATTGTTAGCACAGGATCAACAATCACGAGCGTGCACACACGGTGGCTAGTCCTAGAATCAAGATCGCACAAGATCGGGAATCAAATCGCATGAACACAGGATGAACACCAAGGTAACCGACAGGGCGTCGGCTCCCCTTTTCACCTTGATAGAAACTGAACACACACGCGATTACAAAGTGTCTTAGGCGCTAACTCACACCTCTAACTCCCAGCTACTTATACCTGTAGCTTACAAGCACTCACACACACTGAAATTCAAACTACACACCGATACAAGTTGGGGAAAACACACTGTCACTGACAGCCCGGCTCGCAGTCCGTGGTCACCACGCGCTTCCAGTCCAGCAACCGTTCCCGCCAACACACTCATTCAAATTCTGCTGCGGTTCTTGCTTGCCCAACACCACCACAGCGTGTCCTCCATCTGGGAACACGTCATGCTTGCGCTAACAATCTCCCCCTCAAGCATGATGTGCAACCAGTTCACGAACTCCCAGCAAATGCCTCATCACTGCCAACTTCACAGCAGCCAATGGCTTTGTGAGAGCATCAGCTTTCTGTTCATTGGTGCAGACTCTCTTAACCAAGATCTGACCACGCTCAACACACTCACGAATAAAGTGGTATTTGATATCAATGTGCTTGCTATGGCCATGAAAGAGGGTTTTTCATCAAGGCTATAGCAGAGTTGTTGTCCACAAATAGTGTCACCTTCTTAGCTTTGGTTGCAGTCAACTCCTTAAGCAATGTTCTAAGCCACAATGCTTGCTTGGCTGCCTCTGTTGCTGCCATAAACTCAGCCTCACAAGATGACAATGCTACTGTTTTCTTATTATGGGAACACCAGGTGATCAAGCTTTCATTCAGATAGAATGACATACCCCCTGTGCTTCTTCTTCCAACTAGATCCCCTCCCACATCACTGTCAGAATAGCCCACCAGCACCTCTTCTGACTTAGCTTGAGTATAAACCAACCCAAACTCCAAGGTACCCTTGAGATACCTCATAATCTGCTTGACTGCACTTCTGTGCTTAACAGTTGGCTTTTCCATGAACCTACTAGGCATGCCTACTAAGAAAGACAGGTCTGGTCTTGTGTGCAACAAATACCTCAAGCAACCAATAATTCTTCTATATTCGGTTGCATCCACCTTCTCTCCCTCTTTGTCTGCATCCAGCTTCAAACCAGGGTCCATTGGGACTTTGGTTGGGTTGCAATCCCCATACCAAAGCTGTGACAGTATTTTCTTAGCATAGCTACTTTGCTTAATTGTGATATGATCTGGCTTCTGATCAACTTCAATGCCTAGATAGAAGGACAGCAGTCCCAAGTACCTCATCTCAAACTGAGATGTCATCTGTTTCTTGAATCTATCTATTTCTGACACATCAGCTCCTGTCACAATTAAGTCATCAACATATACTCCCAAAATCACTGCATTCTTCCCATTACCCCTTTTGTAAATAGCAGGTTCACTAGCACACTTGCTGAATCCCAGCATTCTCAATGACTTGTCAAGCTTTATGTTCTAGGCTCTGGGAGCCTGTCTCGAACCATACAGTGCTTTACTTAATTTTAGAACCGTGTTCTCCTTGCCTTTCTCAACATATCCCTCGGGTTGTGCCACATACACCTCTTCTTCCAATTCACCAATTAGAAAAGTTGTTTTCACATTAAGATGATGAACTTGCCAGCCCCTATTTACTACTAATGCCAATATCAATCTGATAGTATCCAGCCTAGCAACTGGAGCAAAAACCTCTTAAAAGTCCACACCTTGCTGCTGCACATACCCTTTGGCTACTAACCTAGCCTTATGTTTCACAACCTCACCATCTGTATTTTTCTTGAGTTTAAACACCCACTTGAGCCCAATTGACTTCTGACCAGGTGGTAAGGTAGCAAGTTCCCATGTTCCATTCTTGCAAATTGAGTGCATTTCATTGTCCATAATTTGGATCATCAGTTGCTTCACTAAAACATGATAGTTCTTCCATTACAGTGAGCAATGCAGCTACTTCCACTGCATTTGCCGGCTCACTCTCTTCTGCACTGTTTTCTTCATCTTCTGAATCTGAATCAAGAGCTACCACATGAGAGTGTTGATACACCTCATTCAAACTCCTAAACCTCTGAGGAGCTTCATCATAGTCATCACTGTCCATGGCTTCCAACATCTCCTGATCCCAGCCTGAACCTTGATCAGAGTGCTGTGGTGAATCAGCCTGCATTCCTATTATTGGATTTTCTTCAGACATTGCCTGTCCTCCACTATTTCTAGAACCTGCAGCTCCCCCTGCAGTTGAATGTTGTCCACCACTGTGATCTGCACCTTGATCAAACTGATGTTCCATCTGTGCTTCCTCATTATCACCAATCTCAGCATCTGCATCACAAAAGATTGGCCATTCTCCCATTTCCATCTCCACTGAGATTTCATTTTGATTTGCAGCTTCCCAGTCCCACATTGCAGACTCCTCAAAAACAACATCCCTGCTGACCACAATTTTGTTTGTCTGAGGATTAAGCATCCTCTGAGCCTTGCAGCCCTCTTCTATGCCAAGATACACCATTGGCACACTTCTGTCTTCAAGCTTCATCAAGTGAGGCTTTGTTATTCTAACATGCCCCTTGCACCCAAAAACTCTCAAGTGACCAAGATGTGGTCTCTTTCCATTCCAGGCTTCATATGGTGTTCTATACCCCATGACCTTTGTAGGTAACCTGTTCAACAAGTAGACAGAATGTCTGGCTGCCTCTGCCCAGTATTTGCCAGGTACCCTCATACACTTCATCATGGCTCTAGTCATCTCCATAACTGTTCTATTTTTTCTCTCCACAACACCATTTTGCTCTAGTGTGTATGGAGCAGTGAATTGCCTCCTGATGCCAGCTTGATCACACACAGCCTGAAAAGCACCATTCAGAAACTCACCTCCTCTGTCAGATCTCACTACCTTGATCTTATCCCCACAGTTATTCTCAACTTGAGCCTTGAATTTCACAAAAGCCTCTACTGCCTCATCCTTGGATTTCAGCATGTAGACTGAACACCACCTAGTGCAATCATCAACCAGAAGCATGAAGTACTTGTTTCCACTTACTGTGGATGGTGTGATAGGTCCACAAAGATCAACATGGACCAAACCAAGTGGTTCTTCTGCTCTCCATAGAGCTGATCTAGGGAATGAATTTCTAGTCTGCTTTGCAACCAAATAGGACTCACAAACTTGTTCAGGTTTCTGTATCAGTGGAACGCCCCCTGCCATTTCCTTATCAACTAGCTATTTCAGAGCACCAAAGTTGACATGCCCTAATCTCCCATGCCACAACCAGCCCTGATCACCCAAGCTAGCCAACAAATAGACAGGACCAATAGCATTGAGCTCAACTTTATACAGCCTATTTGCAGTTCTTTGAACATTCATGATCAATCTATGAGGATTTTTCTCTGAAACACTAATCTCATCTTCATCCATCACAACTCTATGACCAAGTTCAGTTAACTGCCCAAGACTTATAAAGTTTTCTCTAAGTTTTGGAATGTAATAAACATGCTTTAACACCCACTGACTACCAGATTTCCCCTGAAACACAATTGAGCCTAATCCCTGAATCTCAATAGTAGAACCATCACCGAATCTCACCTTACCAGTGAATGAGGAGTCGATTTCCTTGAATTTTCTTCGATCTCCTGTCACGTGATTACTGGCACCATTGTCAAGGTACCAGACTTCTCCTGTGGGCTCGCCATCTCCGGTGAAGTGAAGTTCAGGCTGGATCGGTCCACCATTCAGACAAATCTTCTTCAGCATCTTATCTGATGACCACTGTAGCGAATCCAGCAACTCGAATTCAGCATAAAGCACCGATGCCTCCATCTCGGCTCTTGCATGATGAGCCTCCTCCTCCTTCTTCTGCCCCGGACATCGATTGGCATAATGCCCATAGGTGTGGCATTTGTAGCACTTGATGTGACTCTTGTCATGCTTCTTCGTGGCATCCTTGCCTCCCTCGCCGCCGCGCCCTCCACGGCCACTCCGGCCGCCTCCGCGCCCACGACCTCGTCCTCGGCCGCCACTGCTCTGTGATCTCCCACCGCCAGAGCTCTCCCCGGCCGATTTCTTTTGTTTTGCCTCCCACTCTGCCTGAGTGAGCAAGGCTTGAGGATCACCAGTGCGCCCTCCGCTTGATCCCCGCTGAGTGCACTCCTCGAAGGTTCTGAGCAGGCCAACCACCTCATCAAATGCAAGACTCTTCAGGTCGCAAAACTGCTCGATCCCAGCCACGATCTGGATGAATCGTTCAGGCACGGTGTTGAGCATCTTCTTCACCATTGCCGAATCCTCCAGTGACCCACCGAGGCTGCTGTATCTAACTGACATCGCCGTCAGTCTCCCTACAAACTCGTCGACAATTTCCTCCTCCTTCATCGCCATCGCATCGAACTCCCCCTTCAAGGTTTGCAGGCGTGTCTCTCATGCGTTCTACGCCCACAAATCTGGCCTTGAGCGACTGCCACACTTCTCTTCCTGTCTTCTTCTTTGCGACTTCAATCAACAGCTCGTCGGACAAGCACTGAAACAAGTGCGTCCGCACCTTCTTGTCCTTCGTCGTCTGCGCCGCCGTCAGTGCAACCGCTTGATCCGACAGTTCCACAATCTCCCTCCAACCCTGCTACTCCATGATCGCCTCCACACAAATACTCCAGCTTGTGTAGTTCGTCGTCGTCGGTGTTGGGAACAACTGACGCTCGCCGCCATCGCCGCCCCGACTACCATCGCCCGTTAGAGACATGGATGAAACTATGGTGGATTTCTTGCGTGATTGAAGGCTCTGATACCAAATGTTAGCACAGGTCAACAATCACGAGCATGCACACACGATGGCTAGTCCTAGAATCAAGATCGTGCAAGATCGGGAATCAAATCGCATGAACACAGGATGAACACCAAGGTAACCGACAGGGCGTCAGCTCCCCTTTTCACCTTGATAGAAACTGAACACACACACGATTACAAAGTGTCTTAGGTGCTAACTCACACCTCTAACTCCTAGCTACTTATACCTGTAGCTTACAAGCACTCACACCTTTGAAATTCAAACTACACACCGATACAAGTTGGGGAAAACACCTCACATCCGATGCTGGCTCACAGTTCGCGGTCACCACGCGCTTCCAATCCAGCAACCGTTCCCGCCAACACACTCATTCAAATTCTGCTGCGGTTCTTGCTTGCCCAACACCACCACAGTGTGTCCTCCATCTGGGAACACGTCATGCTTGCACTAACACATATTATTTAGCCCATCAGATTGTTTCCCTATTGGAGATAGTGATTTCTGGGTTGATCCAACTTCCAAGGTCCACTTCGGTGAGCTATTCTGGGGAGCAGAGAGGAAGCTAACCTTTGCGCAAGTGGTGAAGTCGATGACTGGTCAAGGAAGAGATCGAGGCTTGTGGCTGCAAAGCGTGGACGAAGACTAGGAAAGGTGGGGTGCCGGTGGAGGTTAAGGATACCAGCAATTCCCGCCTCACGCACCGCCGCTATAGTTCTACTCACTGTCGCCGCCACTGCCCTAGTACGTGTACTACCCAAAACCCCCGCATCCAATTCACCCACCCCAAGCAGGATTCGCTGGCGCTCGACCTCAAGGTGGTGGGGTGCAAGGCGGAAGTAGAGGAAGAAACCAATAGCCAACACGACCAGTGCAAAATCAAATCGCAGGTCAGGCGAAAGAAGATAGAGCTATTAGAGAGGAAGATCTTGTGGCACAAGGAAATTAGCAATGGGTTGTTGAAGATAGGAAGGCTGAGAATCTATATCTCCTATATAAACAAACCCCACTAACTAATTATCTCAACATGCAAGCTATCCAACAAGGCAATCCACTATCACATCCACTAAGAAAGATTTCATGCAAGTTGTCCAACTAAACAATGCGCTACCACATATAATTAAAATCCACTAGCACATGCAATTGTAATGTCATGTCGGCAAGATTACTTTATTCACCACGTCATCATACCACAGAATCCAATAATTCGCAATTTCCGCAGCAACACGCGGAGAATTTGCCTAGTAACAAAGATAACAATCTCCATGTGGTGTGCTTTAACTGTGGATAGATCGTCCATTTTAGTCCAGCATTTCAGGGCCCTAAGGTATGTTTCATCTGACATAGTGCCAATCATGTATTTGGTCTCTATCCTACCTGGAAGAAACCTGCACAGACTGCTCAATATTTTAGTAGTGCATGTAAGGGCTTAGGCTTCTTCTATGTGGATGTGGGGGAATCAAAAGATTGGTTCAAACATTGGGTAGGAATGGAAACTTTGGGATCATCACAATTAAGAAAGGCACAATTGATGAGGAGGATTCGCTTGAAAATCTGAGGTTGTTCTTTGCTAAGGACTGGGCATGGCAACTGAAAAAAGTGGATGAGTAAAAATACATTGCAAGGTTTCCTCTTGAGAAAAAGGTAGTCAACCTGGTGATTGGTAAGGCTTCTATTTTTATCTCAACAAGCCAAGGACAGTTGCTTCACTCAGTGTATGGAGTGGGGAAATGGAACTTGTTGGCAGTTTGATTGATGTTTGGGTCCAGATTCTTGGGATACCACCTAAGTGGGTAGATTGGAAGATTTTGTATGAGGTCTCTTCCTGCATTGGGAATATGGTGGCAGTGGATTGGTAGTTGCTTTTCAATAGCTTTTTACAATATAGTGAGAGTAAAGATTCAATGCAAAGATCCCGAGTATGATCCCAAGGGAGAGGTTGGTGGTGTTCAAGAGTGATGTGCATCTAATCATGTTTTCTACTTAAGGGTATGATCAAGATGGATATGATTATGATGGTGGATCTAGCAAGGGGGGATCTAAGAGAAGGGAGGAAAGGAAATCACAAGATGGAGACCTTTCAGATACAAAAAATGGAGACGAGGCAGGGGATAAGGAAAGAGAAGAGGCAGGAGAATGGTCAATCGCTTATCCAACCTTAGAGTGGAGGGGATTCTATTGGGGGCAGAAATGTGAAAAGGTTCCTAGGGATTATTTGTGCTAGCTTACTGAAGCTATGGATTGCTCACGAGACAAAAAGAAAATCTACGGATTGCTACGATCTACTAAAGGAAATAGAGGAATCAGTGAATGAAAAATCTAGGGATGAAATCATGTTGTCTGGTGAGAATGGTACTCTATGTCAAGGTAGCTTGGGGCTTGAATGTGCTAGCTTACTGAAGCTATGGAGCTGAAGGGAAGGATGATGAGCCAGAAGAACATGAAAGCAGAGACAACTTTATACAACAGGATGACAATGAGAAAGTGCAACTTCCTCTAATGAGTGGATCTATGACTTTAAACACCAAGCTGATGCCTAAGCAAGACTATCTAAAAGCTAATCAGGGATCTAATACAGAGAAAGGAGGTTCTCAAGAGATGTGCACCTAGCCCAGTCAAGAAGCTAAGGTCAAAGTTGATGTAAGTGCAAATCAGAAGGTGGGTACAAACACAAGTTAGTGGGGGCCTGTGATCCCTCTGAGGAGTAATAGACTCATTGATAATGGAAGACGAGTTACCAATGCTCAAGGATTCAAAATAAAATGGAACTTGGAAGGAGATGCAAGTATAAACAAAAATCTTCTACTTCTTTTATTGTTTCTAAATTCAGTTTACTATCTATTGCCAAGAAAACAGTATAGAAGTTAAGGATGGAAATTCTATTTTAGATGTTATGGTTAATTTGGATTCTTCTAGAGTTAATGATATGGTTAAGAAATGCAGTAAGACTGATTGTTTTGGTATATCTTTGGAACCAGGAATGAGTTCTCGGTCACTATAGTAGATGTAGTTGAATATCCTTCAAATATTTATACGGATGGAAATTCTGATTTTAATTTGGATGGCCAAGAATTGGGTTGTCCAAAGTAGGACCAAGGAAGAAAAATTAAAAAAATAAATGACATGCTTTTTCTAGAATATTAAAGGTTTGGGCACTTTTGGAAGAATTCCTGCTTTAGTTGGTAGAATTAGAGATTCTTATCTTTGATATAATTGGGATTATGGAGACTAAGAAAAAGTCTTTGTCTAGTGGTTTTTTGAAATCCCTCACTAGTAATGTGCCCTTCTCTTGGCACCATTTAGAAGCAGAAGATTTACAAGGATGAATTCTTGTTGGAGCTAATAATGAAAGTATAATATGGTAGTTGGGGATGTTCTAAAGTTCTCTGTTAGTGTGATGTTGACTAATATATCCAATGGTTCTGTCTAGAAACTTATAGTAGTATATGGACCTGCTTATGATGGTTAAGACGAGAGTTCTTAGATGAGTTGGAGGTAGTTTTGGAACCTTGGTGTGGTCCTATCATGATAGGTGGGGATTTTAACTTGGTTAGATGTGCTGCTGATAAGAGTAATGGTATATATATAATCATAGATGGGCTGCCGATTTTAATGCTTGGATTAATAAATGGGCTTTATTGTAATTAGATCCTAAAAATAAGTACACTTGGACTAACAACCAAGAACTTTCCATTACGGCTAGGATTTATAGGGTCTTTGTTTCTAATCAATGGGCACTTGCCTTTCCTTTAGCAAATATCAAAGCTCTAGAAAGAAAGTGATCATAACCCCTTAGTTCTTAACTCGGCAGATAACTTGATTTTTGGGGGAAAAGAGGTTTCGGTTTGAAAAATAGTAGCTGGAAAAGGATACATTTAGAGAGATGGTGGAAAAAGCTTGGACCATGCCTTGTTCTCTAATAAATAGTATGGACAGAGGGCAGTTTAGAATTAGAAATTTAAGGATAATAATACGTGGTTGGGCTACTAATGAGTTAGCTGCTTAAAATAAAGAAAAAATAGAGCTATCTAAGGAGTTCACTTGACTGGAAAGTCTAGCTGAATCTAGAGTTCTAACCATAGATGAAAAGAAAGAGAAAGAGCTAGTAGAAAACAAGTTAGAAAAATTTTGGAGTTTAGAAGAGATCAAAATTAATCAGAGATTAGAGATAGAGATATTCTAGAAGGGGATAGGAACACTGCTTATTTTCAAGCAGAGGCTATCTATAGAAGTAGAAAAAAGCGGAGAGAGTTCTTGGACAGTACTGTAGGGCCTGTGTATGGTCAAAAAGGAATGTTAAAAGTGGTTGTAGACTTCTATAAAGACTTTTTTGCTGCTGAAGCTGACCCTAGGTGAAGTTAGGAGTAGATTTTTGGAATATAGAGGATAAAGTTACTAGGGAAGAAAATGATTTGCTCATAGTACATTTTTCGAGTTGGAAATTAAAGAAGCTATTTTCGGTAGCTATGCGAAGGGGCTCTTGGTCCGATGGCACGAGCTTTCTCTTTTATCATAAGTTCTAGACGATCAAAACAGACTTAGTAGTCTTGTTCAATGATTTCTTTAAAGGAGATTTAGATTTAAAAAGACTAAATTATGCTCTTGTTAGGTGATGCCTCTAGTATCAAACAATTTAGACAAATTAGCCTTTTGAATTGTAGCTTTAAAATCTTTTCCAAATTGCTTACCATTAGAATGACCCATGTAGTACAAATAATAGTTTCTTCTAGTCAATCTACTTTTCTTAAGGGTAGATTTGTTTGGAAAGGTAGCGGTAGCACATGAGTTAGTGCATAGTGTTCATAAGAGTGGTGAACCAGGGGTTATTTTGAAGTTGGATTACGAATAAGCTTATGATATGGTTTCCTGAATGTTTCTCTTTGATATGTTAGCAGACATGGATTTGATTCGCTTTGGATAAAGTGGATTAAACATGTTGTATTAGGGGGCGCTTTGGGTATTGTGGTTAACAAGGAAAAGAGTTGCTACTTCAAGCCAGGAAAAGGTTTGAGACAAGGAGATCCTCTCTCCCCTTTCCTTTTCAATCTTGTGGGGGGTGGTCTGACTAGGATGCTTAAAAAGGTTACAAATAGAGGTTTGATTGTCGGTTTACTGAATGATTTCAAACCTGGGGATATTGTGGCCCTCTAGTATGTGTATGATACGATTCTTTTCTCCAAGACAGCAGCTTCTAAGTTGGAGAATTCGAAAAGTATTTTAATGTGGTATGAGCAAATCTCAAGAATGAGAATAAACTTCCACAAAAGTGAAATGATACCTGTCAATTTAGAGCAAAATGATATACATAATTTAGCCCATATCTTGTCTTGTTCTATAGGAAATTTTCTAATTAAGTACTTATTTATCCCGTTACATTTTGACAAACTTACTAGAGAAGACATTCAACCTCTAGTGGATAAGACTATAAAAAGAGTGGCAGGTTGGAGAGGAGACTATTGTCTTTGGCAGCTAGGGTGACTTTGATTAAATATTATTTGTCCAGTATTCCTATTTACTTATTGTCTTTTATTAAGTTTCTAAAATGGGCTTTGAAGTTGTTAGATACTCATTTTAGCATTTGAATAATGATGAGGACAAGCATAAATATCATTTAGCAGATTGGGGTTTAGTTTCTAATTTGCAAGGAGTTTGGGGGTTTAGGAATCCCCAATCTGAGAGATCTAAATATTTGCCTCGTGGCTTCCTGGCTTAAAAGATATAATAGTGATAAGGATAAGCTCTGGAGAGAGCTGGTTGATCACAAATATGATACTTTGAGGCCAAACATTTTTCTTTCTAAAACACTTCACTTTTCTAGCTTTTTTCAAGGCTTTATGTGGGCTATATAGGCTGCTAGACTAGGGTATGTATGGAATGTAGGAAATAGTAGGACGGTAATATTCTTGGAAGATGTTTGGCTAGGTTCATCTAGTTTAGCTATTCAGTTTTGGCCAATTTATAAAGTGGTCAATGAACAAAATAAAACCATTTCAGAGTTACGGGATGGAACAAACTTAAAGTTTAATTTTAGAAGGACTTTTAGTGAGGAGATGTACCATTCCTAGCTAGAGATAGTGGAACTGGTTTCCACTTTGCAGCTACCTGATGAAAAAGATAACATGGTTTGGACTTTTACCTCTAATGGTGTCTACTCCTCACAATCTTTGTACAAGGTCAGTAATTTTAGGGGGATCAAACAATTCCATGTCTCTCCTATTTCGAGAATCAAGATCCCACCTAGGGTCCACATGTTTCTTTGGTTGTTAGTTAATAATAGAACTTTGACAAGAGGCAACCTAGCAAAGAGGAGGAAGGTGGAGGATGAAACATGTTTGTTACGTTACGAGAAAGAATCATGTCATCATCTATTTTTTTGAGTGTGCTATGGCTAGAAGAATGTGGGTTGTTATTTCTGAAATTATAGACATTCCTGTGGGTACAAATATCTTAAACATAGGAAACTTTTGGCCAAGTAGTAAAAAATATGCTTTAGTGAATATTGTTACTACTGCTACTTTATGGTCTACTTGGAAACTCAGGGATGAGTTCTGTTTTCATATGGTTGGGTGGACAAGCATGGAACTTTGACAAGAGGCAACTCGGGGAATGAGTTTGTTTTCAAATGGATATGCTTATCTCAGTGTAACAACACTAGTGGGATGGGTATGCTACTTGGTCACTTAATCACGAAATAGGTTTAGGAACACGAAGGCTCCGGTAATGGTGGTCCGGAGTCCATCGGCGACGGCGAGCGCTACAGCGATGAGCTGCTGCTCGTCGTTTGCTAGCATGTTCCAAGACAGCCTAGAAAGGAGTGCCATGTCTGACTTCTTAACCAAGGCGATACAACGGCTCATGGGCTGAACTAAAACCCAACGCAGCGGACCTGACTTACTTGCTCCATTCTGGACCGTAGACGTTCTTGTTGGGCTTCTTGGGCCGCTTGGCTCCGGGATCTATAGGAAGAGGTCGCACCGCGACATCCCCCTCCTTTAGAAACGGCTTGTCTCCAAGTTGCGAAATCAGGAAAAAGTCGAAGCAGCTCATCTTCATCTTCCTAGGTGGACAATTCCGGCGGCCAACCAGACCACTTCACCAAAAGCTGGTAGAAAGTGCAGTGGGCCTTGGAAAACACCCGTCGATCCAGTACCATCTCCGGCTTCTGACTGGAAGACATATTCTTAGGAAGAGGAGTAAAGGTAGTAGGATCATCACCAGTTACCTTCTTCAGTAGAGAAACGTGAAAAACCAGATGAATCGATGACTCCTGAGGCAGGTTTAGCTTATAAGCAACAACACCAATCTTGGCTTCAATTTCATAAGGGCCTAAATAACGAAATGCCAGCTTTTGAGCATAAGGTTGAAGTTTAAGCCATACTTTGCCACTAGCTTCAAATTGTCGCTCAGAGCGGTGATTGTCAGCCTGAGATTTTTGCCGCTGCTGAGCATGCAACAACTGTTGATGGATCAAAGCGTTGACAGTCTAGCGATGACAAAGCCATTCCTTTAGATCAATATGTATACAATCTCTCTCAGGATCGACACCAAAATGAGCAGGTGGATGCCCATACAACACTTCAAATGGTGTGTGTTGTAAAGAGGCATGAAAACTTGTGTTGTACCAGAACTCAGGAAGATATAACCAGTCAGACCATTTACCAGGGCAAGAACTTAAGAAGCATCTCACATAGGCCTCAATGCATTGATTCATCCTTTCTATCTGACCATCACTTTAAGGATGATAAGAAGAGCTCATACACAATTGTGTACCAGATAAAGTGAAGAACTCCTTCCATAGCTGACCGATAAAGATTTTATCTCTATCTGAAATGATGGATTGTGGCATGCCATGAAGCTTGTATACTTGTTCCATATAAGTCTTGGCTACTTGCAAGGCGGAGAAAGGATGCTTGAGTTTCAGAAAATGAGAATACTTGCAGAACTTATCAACCACAACTAGTATACAGTTGAATGAGTTCGACAGAGGCAACCCTTCTATAAAATCCATGGTCACTACTTGCCAAGCTTTATCTGGTACTAACAGAGGTTGCAGTATTCCTGGATAAGGCACATGTTCAGACTTTGCTTGTTGGCATATGTGATAGCCATTTACAAAGTCTTGAATAGTTTGTTGCATGTGAGGCCATTAAAAGAGCTTTCTAATCCTCTTATAAGTCACAAGGAACCCAGAATGACCACCTATTGGGCTTGCATGCAGTTGCTTAGTAACCAGCTGTTGCATAGCTTCTGAAAGACCCAACTAGATAGCTAGCTTATACTTGGTGATGCCTTGATCCAAGGAATAATGGCCATGAGGAGATTGCAAAGCTAACTGTTGCAGCAACTCTTGAGCTTTAGGATGATCATTATAGCTCTGTTGTAAGTCTGCCAGCCAAGTAGGTACAGTAGTAGAGATAGCATTCAGCAAACTAGAAGAATGGTAAGCTCTAGACAAAGCATCATCAGCATAATTAAATGATCCCATCTTGCACAATTAAAGCATCAACATTAGTTTTGTCATTGCCTTCTGCTACCCGTAAGAGTTGAGCTTCTTATTAGACAGATGTACTAAACTCCTTTGATCGGTATGAATCACAAATTCAGTAGGTAAAAGATATGCTTTCCATTGATCAATAGCTAACAAGATTGCTAGACTCTCTTTCTCATATGTAGATAAACCTTGAGTTCTAGGACCCAATGCCTTACTGGCGTAAGCGATTGGATGACCATCTTGCTGAAGGACAGCCCCAATGCCATACTCAAAACCATTTGTCTCAACAACAAATGGTTTGTTGAAATCAGGGACTGCCAAGACTGGGGCAGTGATGATAGCCTTCTTCAATAACTAAAAAGCAGATTCAGTAGTAGATGTCCAAGTAAAGAGAATGCCCTTTTTGAGTAGATCTCTTAAAGGTCTTGCTAATAGCCCAAAATCTTTCACAAATCTCCTATAATACCCAGCTAAGCCAAGAAAACTTCTAAGTTCTTTAACATTAGTTGGAGTAGCCCAATTATGAACAATAGCAATCTTGTCAGGATTAGTAGAAACCCCATTTGGAGACAATACATGCCCTAGATAATGTGACTACTATTTTGTAAAAGAGCATTTAGACAAATTGACTTTGAACTGATGCAGCTGGAGTAACTCAAACACTTGCTGTAAATGATGAATATATTCTTCATAAGATGAGTTGTATATAAGAATATCATCTATGAAGACTACCACACATTTTCTCAGAAATGGAGCCAGAATATAGTTCATCACAAATTGAAAAGTAGCAGGAGCCCCAGTAAGACCATAAGGCATCACTTTATATTCATAATGACCATGATGTGTCTAGAATGTTGTTTTATATTGGTCCTCTGGATGAACAAGAATTTGATGAAACCCTGACTTCAAATCAAGAGTAGTAAACCATTGAGCCCCATGCAATTCTTCAAACAATTCTTCAATGATGGGTAAAGGAAACTTTGTTCTTAATAGTATAAGCATTGAGTTTCCTATAATCAACACACAGCCTCCACTCCCCATTCTTCTTCTTAACTAACAATGCAGGAGAAGCAAATGGGCAAGAACTTTGCTGTATCATATCAGATTTAAGTAGATGCTCCATTTGCTTTTCTATCTCATCTTTCTGAGCAGGTGTATATCTATATGGCTTGCATCTAAAGGGTTGAGCACCAGGCAGTAAGGGAATAGTATGAGTATGTGACCTGGTTGGAGGATTGCCAGTAGGAGCAGAAAATAAATCTTGATGCAAATCCACCATGTTGGATATTTCTTTAGGCAGGGTAGAAGTATTAGTAGGTTGATCCTGATGTTCAACTGCATAACTTGAACAACATTGTCAACTTCATGGGTTCTCTCTAACAATTGCAGATGATTGAGAGATATCTCAGTGATAGAAGGAACATGATTACTAATGCCCTGAAGCTTGACCTGTTGCCCTTGGTACTAAAAACTCAACCATGTATCATTCCAATGCATATTCATCGGTTTGAAAAGCTCCAACCATTCCATACCAAAAATAGCATCATAAGAGTCAATAGGCAGGATCTTAAATGTTGTATTAAACAATGCACCCTGTACTGACCAAGAACAATTGACCAACTCATGAGAACACCTAAGATGGGCCCTATGAGCAACTCTCACAGTCATAGTATGATGAAGTGGAATCCAAGGTGTGAACTGAGATGCCAAAGCTTCACTAATAAAATTATGACTGCTACCAGAATCAACTAATATGACAGACTTAAAATTTTGAATGGATGCAACCAACTTTAAAGTGCCAGTAGGAGCAATACCTTTCAAGGCATGAGTAGACAGTGCCATAAGCTGCTCATCATCAAAATCAAAAGAAGAAGGCACTGGAATTTCATCCTCAGAGGAACTGTCAGGAGTAGTAACAGAATCCCACACTTCTTTTACAACATGCAGGGGAACGGTCTCTGAATATTATGATTCTGAGACCATTTAGCTCCACATTTGTAACAAAGCCCCAAAGCCTTTTTGTATGCTCTCAGTGAAGATAACTTCTCATCAGCTTTGCCTGGTGTAGTAGTTGTCGGTGTTTCGTACCCCGGGGGGTATAACACCAACGAGTAAATTTCTATGCGTGCTCCCTAATCCGGATGGTGACACAAGAAGGACACAAGTGATTTATCCTGGTTCAGGCAAAGGAAAGCCCTACGTCCAGCGGGGGGAGGAAACTTGTATTATCTTGCACCTAAGTGCTCGTACAGGGGTGAGTACAAGGCGGTCTGAGACTTTGCGAGTGAGAGTGTGAATATGAACTTGGGGGCCTCAGAACCTCCCTTAAACTAGGCCCTGGCGTCCCCTTTTATAGGCCAAGGGGAGGCTCAGGAGTACAAGAGTAGGTAGGGCAATCGTAGGCGTGACGTCAAGATATGGGCGCCATATCGAGTCGTCGAGACTGTAGACACTCCTTTGGGTTTGAGCCTGTAGCAGCGTGGGCAATGATGGCCTGCTCGTCCTTCTCGGTCGTGGGCTGACGTAGTCGAGGTACGGCGCTGGCGTAGACGAGCACGTGCGCCCGGGAATCCCGCCGTATGGCCGAAGACAGGGCACTGCGCGCCCCATGCTCAGGTCGCGTTCGTCATCATCCCTCGAGCGGTTAATGACCGCTTCAAGGGGTAGATGGCCCGAGCGACGCCCCATGCTCGGCGGGTTTGGTGGTACGCAGAGTTGACCAGAGCGTTTGAAGGGGGTGCCGCTCGTGGCACAGCGCAAGGCATGGCGTAATAGTGGTGCCTGCCATCCTGGAATCCAGGGGATGGGCAACGTAACAGTGGAAATGACCGGCATACGCCATACTATTGTGGGCTCTGTAGCTATGGAGTTAGGCGGTGTCAGTGTACTTCGGCACTGTTCGAGCCCTGTAGCCACGTGCATGTTCCAGAGGGGCAATTATTGTAGGCGGGCTCGAGTGGTTGCTCGCTCGAGCGTTCTCCGTCTCCGCCTCGAGCGGTCGCTCGCTCGAGCGATTTACGTCCCTGTACCGAGTGGTCGCTCGCTCGAGCGGTTTCGTACTTCCTTCTCGAGTGAGTATGCGGCTGTCGCTCGAGTTAGAGGACTGTTGACGGTTGTTAATGATCAATTTTATATGTCAATCAGAGAGAGAAAGAGGGGTATAATCTGTTCACCACCATAGACTTAGGGTTTAAACGAGATTCCACAAGTTTTGGTGAATATGTGTTTTCGCGGGGATTATCGGGAAAACATCCAAGGAGGCCCACATGTCATGATTACATAGAGAGAAAGACCGAACGGGTAAAATTGTATATTCTAGAAGACTCCGAGAAGGCGAACCACAGAGCGGGGACCCACCTGGCAGAGTGGTGGGTCGGCCGACTCCCTTTTTGGGTCGGCCGACTGGCCACCTCCACCAATCAGGTGGAGGCTCGCGGATCCTGCCTCCACCGACCTTGAGGAGCAATAATTATCATCCGTTTAGGTCGGTTTGATCCGATGGCTGTGGTGCATCCTAGGGGGCTATATATTCAGAGCCCCTGACCCCTGGCTGAAGAGCTAATTCATTCAATAATTCATTATTCAGAGGTAGCCATCAGCAAAGCTAGGGTTTAGAGAGAGATCTCCACCAGAGAATTAGAATAGTTACTCTAGATCTTCAAGTTCTACATAGGTTTAGACTAGATAGAGGAAGAATCGGGTGCCTGTGCTCGGAATTCCGGATCTTCATCATCAAAATTGGTATTATCTTGTATCTATTCTTGTGACTTTATTCTAAATATCATTATGTTTCTATTTATTATGTTCCTAGTTTATTCTAGTTCTACATTTGATATGGTTATGATTGGTAATAAGTTTATGTATATGTTTGCAAAGCGCTTAGCTCTCTTCCGGGGGGGGTTAGGTGGTAGATTTCATGTAAGCATGGTGCTTAGATGCCGTTTACCCGCAAATGCACCCTATTGGCCGGGTCGTGTGGTAGATCGCGGAAGTGACGGTTCCGTTGAGTCCTCTGTATTCCATCCCCGTTGGTAGGTCTAAGCGAGAACCAAAGTTGCGTAGTAAGTCCTGCTATGTCTTGGCTTGTTATAGCAATGATCCTTATACATAGATGAAAAGTCTTTTGTGCTGTATATGATAGTGTAGAGTTGGAGTAGATGAATGACTTAGTAGATTAGAACCTACATAGGATTTATATTTCTTGCACTAATCAGATTTCAACCTACCTTTGTGAGTAGTCTATATCTAATCTCTCGTGTGATTTATACCCCGAGCTTATTACTTTATATTCCCTTATTTATCATGGTTTACCCCTCGCCAAAGTATGTGATTTGTGCAATCAATCACTCATAGGTAGTTGTGTTTAGCAAGTTCATCTCATTGTTTAAGTCCGTAGTTCTTTCCTTTGAGCTAAATATAAATAACGATACCGGAATACTTCCCGGTAAAATGCTACGATGGTGTATTATCTCGTTTCGCTTGCGGATCCCATATTTTTCTTGATTAGAGGAGCAGTTTCTATACCAACACTTCGGCGCCATGCTAGGGATGACAACTTAGCGTGAGTGGTGTTAGAGGTGTCAACAAGCATTTTGGCGCCGTTGTCGGGAACGGAATAAACTTTTAGAGAAAAATTGCTTAAGCAGATACTTAGAAAATGAGTGATTGTCACTAGTCACCTCTACTTTGGCAGGTTCACCCCTGTTGTTTTTCTTTGTCTATATTTTATACAGGGTATTAGCAGGATTGAATCTGATTCATTCAAACTCTCGATCATCAGAGTCGGTTCAATCAAGAAGGAAGCTCGTCACCAATCAAGATGGCTGAGAAGACCTTACTGGAGTTCTCTGCTCCAACAATAGAGAACATCCGCACCGGTCCAGCAATACACAATAATATGGAGTTTGAGATCAAGCCAAGTCTCATCAACATGGTGCAAGCTATCCAATTCAGTGGAAAGGTACATGAAGATGCAAGTACACATCTACAGGACTTCATGGAGATTGGAAACACCATCGCCATAGATGGAGTTAAAGAAGACCTCATACTTCTTCGCCTCTTTCCATTCTCACTAGTGGGAAGAGCGAAGCAGTGGTTCTATGCAAATAAAGAAGATATCAATACATGGGCGAAGTGTTCCAAGGCCTTGCTATCAAAATTCTTCCCGATAGGCAAAACCAATGCCTTAAGAGGAAAGATTACCAACTTTCAACAGCAGAAGACGGAGACCATGTCAGAAGCATGGGAGCGTTTGCAAGGATATATCCAAGATTGTCCCCATCATGGAATGGAGGAATGGTTACTCATGCAAGGGTTCTATCACGGATTAACTCCGAAGACGCGTGAGCACCTAGATGCAAGCTCTTTGAAGGATCATTCTTATCACTCACTCTTGGGAGAGCTAAAAGACTCATGGAGAAGATAGCGAGATAATCAAAGCTGGTCCCAAGACAACATTCAAGATTGTCACCGAGTGAAGAAGCAATAGAAGAAGTGAATGCATTATCAACCAAGATGGATACCTTACTCCATTGGCTTGACCAGAGGGCCAAGTACAAGGAAGATCAAAGAGCAATTGAAGCAACATATAAGCAAAATTCAAGTCCCATCGTGAGAAAGGTTCCACATTGGGTGCAACCATCCATGAATCAAGGTACTCGGTCAAGTAATTATGCAAAGCAACCTACTTTAAGAGAGTTGGTTCTACAACGAGTCTAAGATCAACTCATCTATGGAGGATAGGCTTTCTTTGCTAATAACAAAACCTTGGAAAACTTAAGTATTAAAAATGGATAGTTTCTCCTCGCCATTAATGATCAACTAGAGTTCAATAAAAAGATAGAAGAAAGGTTAGCTAAATTGGCCGTTGCATTGCTGTTGCCACTAACCCCGAGCGGTGAGATCTATTACTACAAGAAGAGGGAGTTCCACCGAGAGATCCTCCCTACCCAAAAGGAGCAAAAAGGCCAACCATGCTACCACCGGTGGCGAAGGAAGAAGACTTCCAACCTGAGCTAGAAGTATTGCCACAAGAATCGGTGCGGGGAAGCCGGTACAAGATCGGGAAGCAAGACAACAATTTCAAGATACAAACTATCTACCATTCCCTAGGAGGAAAGAGGACCACAACAGACAGAGATGAACGGTTTGGTAAGTTCGTGGAGGTAATTCAAAAGTTATATGTCAATATACCCTCTTTGGATGCCATGAGAGGTCCCCACTTATGCTAAGTACATAAGAGATATTCTTAACAAGAAGAGACCACTGCCATCCAATGAAGTGATCAAGCTAACCGAAGAATGTAGTGCGGCCATCCTCAACCAACTACCGAAAAGAAGAAAGATCCAGGATGCCCCACTATCATTGCACAATTGGAGATCAACATTTCAATAACGCACTCGTGATCTTGGAGCAAGTGTCGTGTGATGCCCGCAGAGTCTACTACAAGCTCAACCACACCGCACTTGAGCCAACATCAATGTGTCTACAACTAGCCGACCAATCGGTTCGTTATCCGTTGGGCATTCTTTGAAAACATCCCGATCAAGATAAGAGAGTTCTTCGTGCCAGTAGACTTTGTAGTACTGGATATGCATCCAGACTCAAAGGTGTCACTCATACTTGGAAGACCCTTCTTAAGCACCACCAATGCACACATTGATGTCGGGAAGGGAGAAATCAAGTTCACTATAAATGGGCAAGAAGAGCAATTCGCATTCAAATCAAAACAAGAGCTCAATAAATCTGCAAAGATGTTAGAAGAAGATCGAGATAGTACAACCACCGAGAGACGAGAGGATGCATCTCTCGGGATCATCAGGAATAAATATTTTGGAAGGTCCAATTCGGAGGACTTTAAAAGTCCGAATCCTCGCCGGAAGGTAACTCGGTATTTATCCGCGTTTAAAATTGCATCTCTTATAGTTTTCTTAGGCATATTTATTTCCAGCATTGCATTATAAAATTCTATGCCCCATATAAATAATTTTATGTGTGTAACAACCCGTCAAAAATCTATCATTTCATGCATTTAAATTAGTTTACCTTCATTTAAATTTCTGCATTGTTTATAATTTTTATCATGGCATTTAGTGCTTGGTGGGTCCCTCACCATGGGTCCCACATATCATAGACTACACCTCACATATATCAAATCACATAATTTCATCCACTTCCACTCACCTCCACTATCCTCTTTTCCACCGCCAAAACCACTCAACCGACCAAAATTTCTGGATAGAGGAAAGATCACGCAATAGCATGTGAAGTGGCAGCCACATTGGCCAACCTGGTGGGGCGGCCGCCCCACCATTGGGTTGGCCGACTCCCCCTTCCTCCTCTATAAATAGGCCTCCTCCCATGGCTTACTTGCACCACCCACATTCCAGAATTTTAGCCAAACCTTCGCTCGCTCTCAACTTCGTGTTTCTGGAGAAAGTTAGAGAGAAGAGGAGAAGAGTAGGAAGAGAGAAGAAGTGAGAGAGTGAGCAAGAGTTTAGTAGCAAGTGAAGGGAAGGGATAGTGCTGAGTAGATCATCACAAAATTAGTGGAGATGCTATCCAAATAGGATAAAGAAAATCTAAAATCAAGGGGAGGTTCGTCAAAATCAAGACACGAAGTTTAAACTTTTGTCATGAAGAACGACTAACCCCTGGACCGCGACTCTGGATGGCTAACCACTAACCTTGTGCTAATCCTTCTCTCCACTAGTGTTTGTTTTTGTTTGTTTTGAGATACTTGCGGGATGAAGGGCGTTTGCGGGGACTCTCGGGAACCGGGAAAATCGGACAAGAAGTGCATCTCGCCAAAACTCGGTGGCTGGTTCCGACATGAGTATCGACCCACCACCGAAGCACTAGAAGCACCTACAGCAGCACCTGCACCACCACCGGCATCTCGAGAGTTCTCATGAGAACATCCGATCTCGCCCGAGAACGCCCGGGAGAAGGATGTATACAAGAAGCTCAAGAACAAGCGTTTCATCCACACGCCAGTCATCGATCCAACACTTCTGCTAGCGATAGGTATGGCTCAAGAATTTGACACAATTTTTCCACTAGTTGGTTGGACTTCCTTTGCAAACCTCACTGAGAAGGGGATTAGGCTTTTGACCATAGAATTTCTTAGCACCCTTCGATACACGGACAATAGAGTTTATTTTAGAATGTTTGCTCTAGAATATTCTGTCTCTTGGAGAAACCTTAGTGATCTCCTAGGTTTCCCTCAAGATGCCCTCATAGATTTAAATGCGGCACTAGGTGATTTTGATACACATAGGTTTTGGAGCAAAGCATTTCTAGAGCACCATACCACTTAGCGCACCGCACCGCAGCCATAGAGCATCCTACGCTTAGATTTTTGCACCGTTGGATAGGAGCCACCTTTTTCCCACGATTTGACGAAAGCAAAATCAGAGTAGCCGACTTGCAGTTACTGTATGCGGCTATCAAGAAGCAGAAAGTATCTCCTGTCCATCTCCTAGTAAATCATTGGATGAGTGTCCCCGGTTACAAAGTAGGAAGTGTGGCCATTTGCTCGCTTATCACTCGCATTGCCACAAGCTTGAAGTTATTAGAGGGAGCTACTTTTGAGTACATTGAACATCATAGGGAATTTTATGACCTCTATACTTTTGGCCAAGGTCACTTGCGAAAAAGTAAATGATGTTTATTATGCAAAATATGGTGATCTTTGCAATCCGGTTACCTAACCCGGAAGCGGCTTTGTATCATGTGCAAAACTATCATGTTGAGTTGCGAGCGGAACCGGTGAATGAGAGAGCACCTCGAAGAGTTCGCTCGGAGAGGGTGACAGGAAATCGTGAACCGGTTTGGCGTGGTGCCAAAACCGCCCGAGAAGAACCAACACATGCCAGTTTCAATGAGTGGAATGTACCTCAGCACCACTCACTAATGGGTGTACCCACCACAAAGCCAACCACATCAACCATTCTATGGTTACTACCCATCATACAACACCCCGGGAACATCGAGCTAGGACCATCCGAGCCGGGACCCTCACGGCCGCCAAGATACTCTTGTGACCCCTTTGGTACCACCGATGAAGAAGAAGAACCCCACCATGACTTTGAGCCACGTCGCCACTCCGATGCCACCAGTTTCATTTTCACCCAGCGGCACTATGATGAACAAGTAGCCTTCCAAAGACAACACCACCGCCACTCGAATCGCCATGATCGAGGTGGAATGACCGGCTCCGGTGGAACGAGAACACCACCCGGACACTGGGCACCATTCAAGAGAAGCCGGGAAGAAGTTTGCCTCCATGCGCATGGCTTGGTGGACCTGTTGCACATCCACTATCCACCACCACAAGGCTAGCTTGGGGGAGGACCCCCATTATCAAGATAAGTATTTCTTTCCTTTTGTTTTAGTTTGTTTATTTTCAGTTTGTTATTTTTGGTTTGTTTTATGCATTGAAAAAACTAGAAAACCCAATAAAAATTTTGCTTGCTAAGTTTGTCTAGTTTACTTTCTTTAAATGTCCTTGTTTACATTTCAAAGTTTGCCTTAAGAAAAACCAAATAAAAGAGTGTGCAAGTTTGTTTTCAATTTAAGTTTGCTATAAATAAAATGTGTAGACTTGAGGATTGCATGATGGAAATGATGAATAGTTGCTCTGCTCTAATTCTTTGCAAGTACCTAGCTTTAAATTTGAGTTCTCCCAAGATTTAGATACACTTTGTTTGATAACTAGATTTACTCTACACGAAACCTGTGGGAGCATATGCTTAAACTAAGTCTAGGTAGTTGACGGACATGATATGATAATAGTCTCGATTGCTTGTTCATTGTGTTCCAAAGTGCCACTAAATTCGGAGATTTGTTTGTAAAAATTATAAATGTTTCATGATGAGTTCCTTATATGAGAGTTAAAATTCCTACCACAGCCAAACTTGATCATTAGAATAGGAAGCCTCCTCATTTGTTTAGGGCTCGTCTTTGTCAATTTGTGTTGTATCCTTATGAACTCATCATACGGCTAAATCTTGGTTTCACACACTCACATGCACCCCGCTACTTCTACCACGGAAGTACGCACCACAAAAAGCCTATTATTATCCATTGAAATTGTTCTACTCTTACATTGAGAGTGAACACCCAAAAATATTCCCCTGTTCATTTTTGCTAGCCATTTATCCAAAATCAATGCTCCAAGTGTTCCATTTGTTCCCAATGTAAAGTTGTCAAGATTGAGAAGTATTCCATTCAAGAAGTATTTCATTCCTTTTGGGCTGCAAGAATTATAAAAAAAAAAAAGAAGAGAAGAAGAAAAGAAAAAAAGAAAGAAAGAAAAATTTATGAGCCCAAGTCTTTGTCAAGTTTTCAAGTTCAAGTTCCAAGAAAGATTCAAGTGTTGAAGTAGTTCCAAGTTTCATTCAAATAAAGGAGCATTGATAATTCCTTTGTGCACCCTTTCTCCTCCCACAAATATTTCTCTCTATTTTATATATATATCATCCACATATAAAACCACACATGCACACACCGATTGATTGTATGTTGAGTTCCTTCGGATCCATGGTTCGATCATGCCAATGCATTAGTTCTCCACACCTATGAGCTCCACATAAACCTTTATTAGAGTAGAGTGAGAGAGAGAGAGTGAAGGCTCATCTATAAATACCTTGAACCATAAATACTACATATTCGAGAGTAAAAGAGAAGGCATGTCTCCTTTCAATGCCTTAGAGAGGATCCAAAAATACCACATATTGAGAGACTTGAAAGGGTTGTATTAAGGAACTACGAGTTTTATTGAAAATCTTGTAAAAACTCCGGACAGAGGTGGAACAACAGAGCATGAGACAACAAGTGCTAGACTTAATTGTTCTGTCTTTCAACTACTCAAGACCCAAGTGCGGGTAAAAGCCCCATGGTTGAAAGAAACATGAGTAAGTTTGGAAGTTATGACAGTTCACTTTAGTCTGGGGAGAAATTCTTGTTTAGAGCATGTGTGTTTGTAAAGCGTGAAAGCATTATAGCAACTCCTGATCCATCTTCTGTAGCTATTTGCTCAGGGACGAGCAAAGGGTAAGCTTGGGGGAGTTTGTTGACGGTTGTTAATGATCAATTTTATATGTCAATCAGAGAGAGAAAGAGGTATAATGTTCACCACCATAGACTTAGGGTTTAAACGACGAGATTCCACAAGTTTTGGTGAATATGTGTTTTCGTAGGGGATTATCGGGGAAAACATCCAAGGAGGCCCACATGTCATGATTACATAGAGAGAAAGACCGAATGGGTAAAATTGTATATTCTAGAAGACTCCGTAAGGCAAACCACTGGAAGCGGGGACCCACTGGCAGAGTGGTGGGTCGGCCGACTCCCTTTTTGGGTCGGCCGGGGCGGCCACCTCCACCAATCGGGTGGAGGCTCGCGGATCTCGCCTCCACCGACCTTGAGGAGCAATAATTATCGTCCGTTTAGGTCGGTTTGATCCGATGGTCGTGGTGCATCCTAGGGGGCTATATATTGAGCCCCGCCCCCGGTCCGAAACCCTAATTCATTCAACAATTCATTATTCGAGGTAGCCATCGGCAAAGCTAGGGTTTAGAGAGAGATCTCCACCAGAGAATTAGAATAGTTACTCTAGATCTTCAAGTTCTACATAGGTTTAGACTAGATAGAGGAAGAATCGGGCGCTGTGCTCGGAATTCCGGATCTTCATCGTCGAATTGGTATTATCTTGTATCTATTCTTGTGACTTTATTCTAAATATCATTATGTTTCTATTTATTATGTTCCTAGTTTATTCTAGTTCTACATTTGATATGGTTATGATTGGTAACAAGTTTATGTATATGTTTGCAAAGCACTTAGCTCTCTTCCAGGGGGGGGGGGGTTAGGTGGTAGATTTCATGTAAGCATGGTGCTTAGATGCCGTTTACCCGCAAATGCACTCTATTGGCCGGGTCGTGTGGTAGATCGCGGAAGTGACAGCCGGTTCGTTGAGTCCTCTGTATTCCATCCCCGTTGGTAGGTCTAGCGGAACCAAAGTTGCGTAGTAAGTCCCGCTATGTCTTGGCTTGTTATAGCAATGATCCTTATACATAGATGAAAAGTCTTTTGTGCTTGTATATGAAAGTGTAGAGTTGGAGTAGATGAATGACTTAGTAAATTAGAACCTACATAGGATTTATATTTCTTGCACTAATCAGATGTCAACCTACCTTTGTGAGTAGTCTATATCTAATCTCTGTGTGATTTATACCCTAAGCTTATTACTTTATATTCCCTTATTTATCATGGTTTACCCCTCTGCCAAAGTATGTGACTGTGTAATCAATCACTCATAAGTAGTCGTGTTTAGCAAGTTCATCTCATTGTTTAAGTCCGTAGTTCTTTCCTTTGAGCTAAATATAAATAACGATACCTAGAATACTTCTGGTAAAATGCTACGATGGTGTATTATCTGTTCGCTTGCGGATCCCATATTTTTCTTGATTAGAGGAGCAGTTTTTATACCAACACTTCTGGCGCCATGCTAGGGATGACAACTTAGCGTGAGTGGTGTTAGAGGTGTCAACAGTGGGCCGGACTTCAAGACAAGGACGTGGTCCGCAACCGACCAGGAGGTGGATCGCGTACAAGGATGCTTGTTCCGCAAGTAGACTTAGTCGGTTAGATCAGATAGAGTCCTCCTAGGGCACGACTTGATATAACCGACCACCTCCCGTGTACCCTTGGCTGCTCGGCTATATAAAGTGTCCAAGGACCCCCTAGAAGGCGAGGCTATTCTCTCGGCAACCTAACCTAGAGAGCTTAGCGCTTCATTGTAACCCGACACTTGATCATACGGCATAACACGAGAAGCGGGACGTAGGGTATTACGCTTCCGAGCGGCCCGAACCACGGGTAAACTCGTTGTCCTTGGTTTGTCTTGTTTCTCGAACGTCCGGATCGTAGATCGTAAGCACGCCCTTACCGAAACTCACCGCCGTGGGATACCCCGTGGTGGACTTCCGGTTATCCAAAATCGACACAGACGATGGTGGATTAGGAAATCTGGAAATATAATAGTTCCCCTTATGAATCATGAACCAATTTGCATACTTACGTCACTCAAGCTGAATTATCGATTAAGAATAGGCTCATTACCAATTTCATTAATCTTCTCTAATGCGAACAATGGGGTTAGCATTTTCCTAAGAAAAACGGTAATGCTTGGCTTAAAACGTTCGACCGATCGAACGTGGCGCGCGGCTAATGGACCTCGGCCCACCACGCCACGCGCGCATACACCTGTCGCGCACCCCACCAGGCTCGGGCCCGCGTCGCAAGGGCAGACACACACACGGGAGGCCAGCGCTCCACCCACTCACCCACCCCTTCGATTTCATTTTCTCCTCCCCCCTTCCCGCCGTCTCCGCCGTGCATGCCGGCCGCTCGCAGACCGCAGCCGCCGAGCTCCCCATCCAGCCGGCGCCACCGTCCCTCTCCTCTCCGGCTCCTCCTACTCCCCGCCCATCCCCCCGCGCGCTCCTCCGTGGCCGTGGGGTTTCTTCTCCCCCGCGCGGCGAACGGTGTTTACCCACCATGGTGGATGCGGCAGCGGCGGCGGATCCGGCGAGGGCGGCGGCGGATCCGCCGGATCCGGCCGTAACCGCCATGGATCAGTGCGGATCCGGCTGCGGTGGCGGTTAACCGGCTTCCTCGACGAGCCACTGCTTCTTCCCTCTGCCTCTCTCCTCCGCGTCGCCCTCCTCCGGCCTTCCCCGCGCCGATGACGAGGACGATGGAGGGAGGGGGGCCTGCCGGCGAGTGGTGGCTCCCTTGCTACCCCATCTACCGATGGGGGAGGTGTGCCCTCCGGATCCCATCATTTTTGTTGATATAGGTAGCTGCAGTTCTGCGTAATTTTTTTTTTGCAATGTTTCTTTCTTTTCGCTCTATCGTTTCAGTGGATCTATTCAGTTTGTTTCATTCTCTCTTTTCGTTTGTTTCAAATTCATGTTCTTTGAATTTTTGTTTCAATAATCACTTGTTTGTGTTTTAATCCTATGACCATGACTGTTTCAAATCATGTCTATTTTTGTTTCTTTATATCAAATCATGTTGTTTCAGTTGTTTTATCTTTCTTTTTTTGCTTTCAGATTTGTTGTTTGTTTCAGTTTTTTTGTTCTCGGTGTTTCTGTTTGTGTGCTCCAAGCTTGTTTCAATTTTTTTCTGTCGTTTGTACTTGTTTCATTTTCAGATTTGTTTCATTTTTTTCAGTGTTTCTTCTTTTCCTAACGTGATGTTTCATTTTGTGTTATTCTTTTGTTTCAGGCGAAGTTCAAGGATGTTTCTGGTGTTCAGGAGTATATGTTTCAGTTGTTGTTTTTTCATTTTTGCGCCTCCCCCATGTTTGTGTAGTTCAGTAGTTCAATTTGAGGGATGGTGGAGACTGCGGTGTATCTTGTCCGCCTGGATCGGCCATGGAGGAGCGTAGGGGCCGTGTGGGGTGGGGGTCCCTCTGTTTCAGCCATGGATTTTGTTTTGTTTCAGCAATCGGGTGGATTGTTTCGGGAGGTGTGTTGGGCGGATGACAGAGTTTTTGGTTTGCGCTCGTGTTTTCTCGGCGGCAGCTTGGGGGCGGAGCGGGTGGGAGGGCGGTGGCGGCTCGAGGATCGGGACGGGGAGGGGGAGGGACCCCCTCTCCGCGGTTCGCCGACGCGGGGACGGGGGAGCAGCCGTGCGTGTCGGGCCGCGGGGGTGGGCCGCGGGGGCGGGAGTGGGCGCGGACGAGCGTTCGATGATCGAACATTCGAGCGCTAGTCGCTCCCTAAGAAAAATGTGTGGCTCAATGTTAACAGCCAGGTTGTCCCCGATCTCCGCCCGCAGCCTCCGCTAGTTCGGCCGATGATGACGGGCCGAGTCCAAGTGTTCCAAGGCCCAAGAGGATGAAGAAGCCCAACCCGAGGGTTACCGGACCAACGTGGCTGGGTTGAGTCCTGGTATAAGTAGAGACTAGAGAGGGGGAACGAGTTTCCAATGACGGAGGATTTTGTAATTGCTAAACTACTTTACTTTTCCAAGCAATAGAACCTGGTAGCGTAGCGTACAATTCTTGTTCTATTGTTCTTACTCGCAATGCAATTCAATTCCTTCCCGTAGCTATCACTCAACTAGAGTTATTTGGTAGAGTGGGCAGTCCGAATTTGCCGAATTTGCTGCAGTGAGAGGTGGATCCGTTTTCAGAGTATGGTGTAGGTAGGAGCTGTGCATATTTGGACGAAATCCATGGACTGCTCATATAGATTGTTTGTGCATAGGAGTCTCCTTTTGCTTCGAGTGAAATGCATCACAGGTCCGGATTTTGGGCGCTGTCCCAAAACCCTCTGGACCGAAAATGGCCATCGGCCTCTTCAACTTTCACCCAGTTCACCGGGCCCAAACCACCCTCGTCAGCGGTTTTGGATGCACGTGGACGGTTTTGGACGTGATAATTTTACATGTAGCCCCCTGAATTCTTCCCCTATCCTACCCTCATCCAGCCGCGCGCGCCGCACACACTGGCCGCTCGCCGTGCATTCATGCACACGTGCACCGCAGCTGGCTAATAACGAGCTCGACCAACTACCTGTTGTACGGTGCTAGCTAAAAGTCAACGTAGCTAGAATCGGGATGGGTATTTGTTAATGTTAGTTGGTCAGATTGTTGGGAAATTGCAAATATATATATTGCACTACTTTATACTCCTGGTTTCATTTGTTGGATGTTCGACTTGATGAATTTGAACCCTGCATTTTGTTTTTAGTTCTATACGAGACGTTTATCTAGTACAGTACTAGTTTCTGATTTATCTAATAAAATTCATATGCAAATGTGTAAATTTGAAAATATCCATCTAGGCCCTGGTGTGGCAATGGCATTTGACATCTACTACCTGAACTGGTTCCTGAATATGGGTGAGCCTACAAAAGTTCCACTTGATAATTAATCCACGATGGTGCCTGACGTTTGCATCGGCTTGACAGAGTACTCTACTTCTAGTTGCACAAAAAAAAGGTACTCTGCTTCTGCGTCTGCTAGTGTCGATATTGAGCAGAGCAGCGGTGTTACGTGCTAATGTTGCATGACGCAGTCGTGGCATGACGATGGGTGCGGCGCGTGTACACGCGGCCGTGGTGCAAGGCGACATGGTAGCAGAATATCAGATTGTGCATGTAACCATCGTGGCTCTCTCAATGATTCAGATCCGCAAGTAGAAGGAGATGATGCACGTTAATTAACTAACTGATCATTAGAGGATTATTAGAGGATTATCAGATCCGGCGCGCGCGGGTGGATGAGGGTGGGATAGGGGAAGAATTCAGGGGGCTACATGTGAAATTACCACGTCCAAAACCGTCCACGTGCGTCCAAAACCGCAGACGATGGTGGTTTGGGCCTCCGGTGAACCAGCGTGAAAGTTGGCCAATGGCCATTTTGAAGTCCGGGGGCTGTTTGGGACAGCGCCCAAAGTCGGCCATGGTGCATTTCACTCTTTTGCTTCTCTACATTCCCTTCGTCGGGTAGCTCCTGCAATACTCGATTTAGTCTCTTTTGTTGTACAGAACTGTTAGTGGATAATCCATCAAGCAAAACAATGTCGGTTGGCTGGCCTTAGCATTTGCCCCATGATGGACTGCTTTTTTGATGTGTTTAGTGCATGCCAATGTGGGCAGTAGTAACATGTGGTCAATCTTCCTTTTTTGAGCCAAGTAAGGCAGCAACCTTTGCAATCCATCCACCACCATTTTTTAGCCACTGAGCTTTTTCTGTGAAACACATATACCAATTAGTCTTATCATGTCGTGATGCTATATGACAATTTTTTATACTCTGTTTGATCCAACCAAGCACCTGCAGAAACTTCAAACAAAAAAAAATTGCCTGATTTTGATATGTATATGCTTTTAATTTTGCAACCTGATGGAGTAAGGAAATTAATATGTTGATCACATGCATCAAGAAATTTCAGGTTTTCAGTTTAGAAGCATATGCTGTAATTTTAAGGACTGGTATTGCTGTTACTTAATCTACTATTATTATCTGGTAGGACTGAATCGAGAAATCAATACACCGACGACACTATGTTTGGCTATTATTATTTGGATTGTTACTTCACAATATATATGATGAACTATCTGTTTTTTGGGTACCAATTCCCATAATCTTTTTGCCTGAAACTGAAACTGAATATTGTTATTATCTTCTATTTTCCACTCATTTTTTTCTGACTACTACAGCCATATCGAACTGCAAACGTGACCAATGAGTCAGTAGTTTCTTGGGGGTTGTGGGTTGTAAAACGAACACAGACCATATCCTTCACCTGCATGTGAGATTTTTATGTGAAATGTGTGTGCCTGATGGGGCTAAAATGGGGATGTGTTGGCCTGCTGCCTCGTTGCTCTACTAGCTCTATTCCTCCCTTTTTTAGACTTTTGGGTAGTGATGGCTGCATATCTGGATTCTGCATTTAAATCTTTGTAGGATCGTAGCAGAAATCAGTAATGTAACATCTCATGCTAGAGATAGCAGGCCAGTACCTCATAGCCTATGTAGCTAGAGATAGTCTTCAGTTTTAGGTTTCACCTTGTTTTTGATCTGCTACATTCAGATTTGTGTTTACATGTTTTTTTTGGGTTCCTTTTTTCGAGCACCTCATGCTTCCCGTTTCACTTATACCTTGTTTTACAATTAGGCAATAACCTTCTATCAATTAGGAAATAAGATGATTTAATATAGGCAATAAATTTCTATTAATTAGGCAAAAAGTAATATCTGTTTTCGGAGTTTTGGACCCCTGTGTCTGGCTGTTTTACGAGGGGGGGGGGGGGTCGGGACTAATGTATTATCATTTAACTTATTCGTCGCCATTTTCTGGGGCTGTGGTTTTTTTTTTTTTTTTTTTTTTTGCTAGGGTGAAAACGGTGATCCTTTGGGTTTTTTTGCAGATCAAACGATGGCTCGCATGAGGGAAACTGGTGGTGGTTCCACTAGTGGTGGATATGGGGTATGGCGAAACACCCTACTACTTTCTTTTTTTTACACCCTCTTTTTTGAACTTAATCTTGATCTGGTTGCTTAATTCAAAACAATAGAATAACCTAATTCAGGATATTATATTGCTCAATATAATATGGTTATTTGCCTAATATGATTATTTTGCCTAAACTTGTGTAGCAAATTAAATTGTTTTTCCATTGCTAAACAAGTTGTAACCACATCTAGTGCACCTGGTACTACTGTAGGCACTACTAGCTACAGTTGGGCATTATCGGGCTGAGCGGGGTCCTCCTCCGAGCGACTGTGTGGGTCACATATGCACTCGTCAATCTCGCCTTTTAAGTCTATCCTTCATGCTTGAGTTATTTGCCTTAATATGCTTGCTTATCTTACTATTATTGCTTTATCAATCACACTGTTTTTGCCTAACTTATAACCATATTATTGCTTAGTGCCTAACACCAAATGCAGCGGTTCAGTGGACCGAAATTGATGTGCTTATGTTATCATTCTTTGCTATCAGCTAAGATGTAATCATTTTTATTCACTAGCTAGTTGTTGTAACTCAGCTTGCATTTTTTTAGGTTCAGTTAGCTGTTGGTCAGTGGTCGACAAATTATGTTTCATTTTTACTAGTAAGAATAGGCTATTTTGCCTATTTAGGAAGATATTGTTGTCTAATGAAAAACACTTAAATTGCCTAACAAAATACAATCTACTATAAATTACATGTAGCGAGCTTCTCATCACCAATAGAGGCTCTACGATGTCTTTTTCAAATAGGCAACATAAGATTTTTATTTTGTTAACATATGCATCATTTTTATCTCCATTCAGCAATAAATTTATAACATAAGAGCATCTCCAAAAGACATGTTATCCTTGTTTTGTATGCTATATTTAGATTTTTTGAGCAAAAGATGAACTCCAACAGCCATGCTATCTTGTTTTGTAAAATAGCAAGTTTGCAATTCCTAGAATTTCGCATGGTAATTATAGCTTGCATGGTGGCGCTTGCTATCTAGCTTCGTCATAGTAGAAAGACTGTTGGAGTTTTCTATCTTTTTATAAAGTTTTGTATTTTAGAGGTTGGCTAAATCATAGATTTAACAATCCATTTTTTACCAAATCTCTTGGAGTTATTACCTTTTTAACATGCAGGATGTAGGCCATGTACTAGTCCTACAGAAAAGCTAGAGGCCATGTACAACGTAGCTATGCAGATGCATGCTTTTTCTAGGGGCCTGTATAGTGTTGTGCTTCATGAAACTGTGGATGCAAATTTGTTCTGGAATGGCGAACAAAAAACCAATCAGTATACTACATGTTTTAGTTTTTGAATACATTTGCCTTTTTTTTTTTTTAATGTATACATGTAGTGTGTCTGATTTGTCTAGGCCAAGGTTGAGTGAAAACAGCTAGAAAACTCATCTTGCGCGTCTAAAAGCCTGTGATCAGCATCTTTGCCAGAAAAGAAAATATAAGAATAGTACTTTTTACCCAAAATGGCAGTGCCGTACGGTACGGCCGGCCGTAATCTAGCCACTCCCTTCTAGATTAAACTTAGTCAAACATTTGTTTGACTTTGACTAGATTTGGCACTCCTTCAATTTTTTAGACAGAGGTTCAACAATTGAATTTTTAGTTAGACAACACCTATATTAGAAATAACATTAGAAAACACATAAGTTTTCAAATATTAAATAAGATTTAAGGGTTTCAAATTTATATTGTTTATGAAAAATTATTAAAAAAGTTTGGTAAAAACCTAATTTATCCCTTTTGTAGCTAAAAAATCATTATATCGGACAAAACTGTTGTCTAAAACGGTCCAAGGTAAAAAACAAATGCTGCTGATTTATAAATGAGGGAAGGAAAACTACTGCGGAAATCGACGGAGGTTTTAAAAGGAGAGTGCGTCCGATAAGGCCGAAGTCCACTTAAAAACGATGAGGCCCATTTCAGGTGCTGCGAGTCTGGGCCGGCTGCAGCCGAGGTCTATTCCTTCGTGCTACAGCCCAAGTCATGGATCCAGTTACTACCTGACCGACTCGCGAGAATCATGGGGCGGCGTCACGGCGGCGGCGGCGGCGGCGGCGGCCGCGGAGGCGGAAGAGGGCGAGGGCAAGGGCGAGGGCGAGGGCGTGGGCGAGACGAGGAAGAAGATCTTCCCCTGCACAAGGCCGCAAGGTCCGGCGATGCGGCAGCGGTGGAGTCGTTGTGCGAGTCCAACCCTGCCGCCGTCAACTCAAGGGACCGCCTCTCACGCACCCCGTATGAACCACCACCATCCCTGCAAATCCCCCTTTTCGCTCCCTCCTCCATCTCTCTATCTTATTTAGCAGAAGAAGCGCCGAGTAGCCGTGCCTTGCGTTACAGATCGTTAGCATCTTTAATTCTTTGTTAAGAGTGTATATTATATATCCTATAGTTATGTGTGTCATTAGGCCTTGGTCACTAAACCCTAATACAACAAGCCTGCGAATTGCGCTTGTTGCCTCTTTTGATGGGTATATAATTCGACTATTTGTTATTTTTGTTGTTGCAGCTGACTTGACATTGTCTTTTCTTTCACAAAATGAACTAGCCTTCAAATTCTGTTCATCCAGCATCTTGGATCTATCCTCCCTCCATTATATATAAATGGCATGGTGCATCGTCTCATCCATAAGCTATATAGCTATCCCTCAATTTTTCTGCTAATTTATGGACAATATAAGCCCTTGTATGTCATTGCCCCGTATTATTTCACACAACTGTTGAGCACACTATAATATTTCGGTAGCTTGTAGGGAATTGAATGTCTTCAATATTTTGTATGCCGGAAGACATGGATATTTGCAGGCAGAGTTACAATTCTCCAGTTTATAACCTGGACCTCATTGAAACCCTAATGCCGATGCTCTGTACCAACCCCAACCCACACCTAAGTCCTAAGAGGTTAAGACCAAGTCTGGTGCTTGTCTCCTCCTAGTGTAATTTTTTCCATTGTTGCTGCATCTATGAATCATTTGAGTTGGGGCAAGCTAATTCATTGGTACTATAATTCATTATTGCTTGGTCTTTGACCACAGAATCTCGCCCTAACATATCCAATCAATACCTTCTGTTTATCTCTGTAATAGTGATATAATCTGGCATAGGCAGACCCAGGGCCCAGTGACCCTAGGCACCTGCCCTGGCTCGTTCGCGAGAGGTAGCTGTTGGAGATTGGTTAAACTGTGAAAGAAAGCCGGTCTAAGACCTTGGGAGTTGGGAATGGTGGTTGGGCACTTGCTTTGACGTGGAATTGGCCAGCGGCTTGCACCAGGGCGTATGCAGACTTGAGGAAAATCAGTCAATTCAACTCACTGAAATTCTGCTCTTAATTTTTAGTCATAGCATACAATCAGTTTTCGTGTCATATAATTAGATAATTGCTATGAAATTTTTTCTCAATGTACACTCAGCTCGCATGCGTACTTGACTTTAATTTTGTTCCAAAATTGATAATGTTGTCAAGTTCCTTTATGTTAGTGGTGTATGTGTTCGTGTGAACATGTATATTGTTCCATCATTTCGGAAAAAGTGTAGTTAAGGGGTTCACGTTGATCCTTTTTTTCTTGAGTGTAGTTGTTATGTTCGCCCAGGCTCTAGAAAATCTCTAGGTCTGCAAGTGTAATCTGGCTTTAGTGCAACATTTTTACACCCAGAATTGTATAAGCCGACAGATGGTATACTTTGTCATGTACCATTGAATTTATTTATTTGCCCCTTTCTTGCAGCATGTATTCTGATAATTATATTTTAATGACTTGTAAACTTTTCCCTATTAACTAGCATGCAACAAACTGGTTTATCTACTAGCTGTAGTTCCTGAATTTTGTTGCTAATTCAAGGCATTACCCATGTCTTTATGTTTTGCAATGGGGTTGACTGGACAACTATGTGAATTATATAATGTTGCATTATGCCAAACATTCTGCTAGCATCCATCCTAGTAAAATTTTAACTTTCTTGGTGTCTCGTATCATTCTTGCTGAATTAATGGTCTCAAAGATAGAGGCAGAGTAGTTTCTCGGTGAGCAGGATGTGATGTTGCTGCAAAAGAATTCTATGTCATTTTTTTCTCTGAATTCTACTGTCTCCTTGACACAAGTTATTTCTTCATTGCAGACTCCACCTGGCTGCATGGGCTGGGCATGTTGATGTTGTGAAATGCCTTTGCAAGCACAAAGCTGATGTGGGAGCTGCAGCAATGGATGACACTGCAGCAATTCATTTTGCTTCCCAGAAAGGCCACCTTGAAGTGGCCCGTGAGCTGCTGGCATCTGGGGCCTCTGTGAAAGCAAAGAATCGGAAAGGCTTGACGGCACTGCACTTCGCTGCACAGAATTCCCATCTGGACCTTGTGAAGTACCTTGTGAAGAGAGGCGTCGACATCACAGCAAAGACTAAAGGTGGCCAGACAGCTCTGCATGTCGCTGAGGATGATGAAGTGCGTGCGTTCCTGAAGGAGTGCGAGCAGTCCTTGAAGAAGGGAGACGAACTACCATCGGAGAAGGATGATTCTGCTGAGAAAGAGGGTGAAAGCAAGTCGTCAGGTGAGGTTTTGAAAGATGGGGAGGATGCAGGGCAAGCCGAGAAGAGGAAAAGTGAAGAGGTTGGTGCGTCGAGTTCGCCTGGAGCCAAAAAGCTAAAGTTTCCCTTGGTCATCTAGTTAGCGAAAATGACATGGAAGAGGAAGAGGATTGATTTTGAGCAGCCTTGACCTTGAGGATTTAATAGAAGTACAATTCGATGGTTCCACTTTAACCCTGTGTGCTTTGTTATGCTAGTCTGTACGGTGATCTTGAATGTAAAGACAAGTGCAAAGTTGAATCTCAATTCTCATGTATTGCACGGAAGTTCCAAGTGCATCAGGTCAACCCTGCTATGGGTACGGCCAGTTGTTATGACTTGGGTACGTACGGATGGACTGGAAAAATCGTTTGAGCCATCCTGTAGTATACTGCCCTTTGTCTCCGTTCGACAGTCGACACAAGATTTAATGAAAAATTGCAGTGTTATAAAGTTGATCAGCAACCCAGACTTCCAGAGTAACCAGGAAATGGGTATGTTGACAATAATACTGAAAAAGGTTATTATTTTATAATATATTGGGAAAATTTACATAGCATCTCGTCGTGACAGCGAGATCATGCTCAAAAAGAACTTAAATTGTCAAAATTATGGAAAATAAAAGTGAAAGAATTATATTTTCAAGGTGAAGGTTTATTATATTCTTATAATACACTTGAACTGTCTTGTGTTCCAATCAACTCGTATTTCTTTTTACACTCGGCTTTACAGGCACGCTGAATTCTTTAGCTGTTCCATTTGTTGAGAAAGTTCCTTTTCTTCTCTAGCGTGCTCTCCCGCACGTGCACCGCCTCTTCCGTGCGCCGAGACAGCCTGCCTACTGCCTCCAACGAGCGGCTGCAGCCAGCTTGCCACCGGGCAGGCCATCTTGCGGCGGAGAAAGCTACCGGGTGGAGGAAGCAAACCAGCTTAGCAGAGACAAAGACCGATCCCATCCTTGATAAAAGGGCCAATTGTGCAACTGCCCCTGTTCTGAACCGCAATTGCTCGTTTGCCTTCGTTTTTTTAACTTTGCTCGTTTGCCCCTATTTTTTTCAAAACGAAGCCAACAGTTGCCCCTGTCCAGTTAAGTCCACTTAACGGTGTTAAGTTGGAGCTGAAAAGACCAAAATACCCTTGGCTGAAAATTGTGCAAATGCCCCTGTTTTATGTATTGGCTGAATGTGCACTTATGTTGGACAAATGACATTATATATTTGCACTATATATAAGCATAATATTTACACAATATATATAGACAAAGTTCTTGCAGCATATATATAAGACCAATATTGACAACACATAGAGAGGCGATAGCAAAATAAAGACAGCACATGCAATATTTACATCATCATCAACGTAGTATAGCAAAATAAAGTCAGCACAAGCCCCACCATGCCCCAAGCACCGCGCGTCGCCCCAAAGAATGAAGCCCCGCCGCCGCCCTCCTAGGGTGCTGCGCGGTCCTCCCGACGGCGCCCTTCGGCCCCTCCGGCGGTGGCGAGGGGAAAGGTGTGGAAGGAGGGGCCCCGGCGGTGGCTAGATCGGGGGCCGCCCGAGCCGCCCAGGCGAGAGGGCGACGCAGGGGCAGACACTTAAGGAGATTCCAAAAAAAATGTGCTATGTCAAGAGAAAAGTGTTATAGCTTCATAAGTATTTCGGCTTCATGAAAATTGTTTCAAATTTAAGATAAATATGTTTCAAAGGTTTTTTGAGCAAAGAAAAATGTTTCAAAGTTCATGAGTTGCAGAATTAAAAATAAAAAGGGATCCTTTGCTCATTTGTAGTGTCCAGCCACGAGGAGCAGATTGGTCCAGCACTGACAAGGAACTAGAGCCGGTTTTTAGATGCATTGGAGCGAAAATAAAAGTGGCTTCTTCCTAGTCCCATTCGCTAAATTACTACAAATTACTCCTATAAAAGTGCCACTGGTACAATTTTTTCTATTTTTCTTTTCAAAAACAACTTTAGCTCCGCCAAACAGGACATAGATATTATTATGGTTCCACTACTTTAAAACCAATGTTCTACTAGAGCCTTTTGGTAGTGTTCCATGAAAAAAATAAATATTAATTAATTGTAGGAAGGGTAAACAATTACTAAAAAAGAAGAAAGAAAGAAATAAGATATATGCAAAAAGAATTATTAAATAAGTCCACGTCCTAAATTAATGTTTTAGGTTTGTCCTAAATCAAATAATTTGAGGTTTAAACAATTTATATAGGAAAGGACATCATTATCTATGAAATCGAAGAGGTAGACTCTGAAAATATATTCTATAATAAATCTAGTACTTATAATTCATTCTAATAAGAATCTTAAAGAGTCAAAACATTTTAAATTTGACCAAAATTGGAGAGAATTATTACAAAGATATATGACATCAAATAGATATATTATGAAAATATATAATTAATAAAAAATATAATATTATTTGGTGGACGTCTTAAATGTTATTATATTATGATATAAATTTAGTAAAATTTGAGATGATTTGATTTTTTAAATTTTTTGAAATGGCTTATTTAGATAGAAGGGAATAATACTTATTTGGTTGCAATCATGTCGTCAAAGATTTCCTCGTGCAACGACATGCTAACTGAATATCCGTAACGAATCATCGACTTGTTCCGGAGCCCTAATAAATAAATAAAAACTAGAAAAAAAGGAGAAAGAAAGAAATAATATTTTTTAGGGGAAAGAAATAAGATGTCTGCAAAAAGAATTATTGAAAACAAATTCACGGCCCATATCCAGGAGCAGCACAAGGCTCATGCCGCCGTGCGGTGGCGCTTCCCCTCGGCGCCGCCGTCAGTCAGGCTAGGCCACCGCCGCCGTCAGTCAGGCTAGGCCACCGCCGCCGTCAGTCAGGCTAGGCCACCGCCGCCGGCAGGTCCTTGCCGCACTTCTCTTCCCGTCCTGTGAAACCGAGCAGCATCGGAATCCCAAAGTCGAAACCTATTTGCAATCGGACCTCGTATCCCCCTCGGCACCGCCGTCAGTCAGGTTAGCCCACCGCCGCCGGCAGGTCCTCGCCGCACCTCCTCTTCCCGTCCTGCGAAACCGAGCAGCATCCAAGTCCCAAAGCCTAAACCTTTTTCAATCGGACCTCGTATCCGTCCCTGACCGGAACCGGAACCTACTCCGATTGGGAAGGACTGTTGTGGCCTATATAAGTTCACCTCGATGGCTCCCCACGCTCTCGTCAACAAGAAAGGAGATCAAGATCGCCAGCTCCACGATTTCGACGGAGGGTATCCGATCTGTGCATTGACGATGTGTACTCTTGGTGATTTTCCATGTACAGTGTCCAAGTTCAGTAGTGCTCTGTTTGATTTGAAGCTGATGAAGAAATCAGAGTTTCTAGTGTCCAAGTTCAGTAGTGCTCTGTTTGATTTGAAGCTGATGGAGAAATCAAGGTTCATAGTATCCAACTTCAGCAGTGCTCGATTTGATTTGAAGCTGACGGAGAAGTCGCCGGAGGAGCTGCCATTTGATGTGCTGCTGCTCATCTTTGCTACCCTGGAGGTACCTGACCTTGTGCGCGCCGGATCGGTCTGCTCCTCGTGGCGTGCAGCATACACCAGCCTATGCAACAGTGGATCTTGCAAGCCGCAGCAAACACCATGCCTTCTCTACACCGCTCAATCTGCCGGTTCAAATGCAGTGTGTCTGTACAGCCTTGCTGAGAAGAAGGCCTACACGTTGACTCTGCCGGATCCACCTATCAGTAGCAGGTATATCATTGGCTCGTCGTATGGTTGGATTGTCACCGCTGACGAGAGGTGTGAGTTGCACATTGTAAACCCCATCACTGGCGAGCAGATTGCGTTTCCATCGGTCACCACCATAGAGCAGGTGAAGCCAATCTTAAATGATACTGGAACCGCTTGCAGTTATGAGTGCTCATGGTACACTGGAGAGCAGATAATTTCAGAATCACCAGAATCACCGGCTGTCTTTGATGATCTCAGTGAGCTACGCGACTTCCTCTTTTACAAGGCCTTTCTGTCTTCGGATCCATCCACAGGAGACTATTTTGTGGTGCTTATCCATAACCCACACTCACAACTTTTGTTTGCAAGGGCAGGGGATGATAAGTGGACTTTGTTGCCAATAGGCGATTGTTATGACGATTGCTTATTTAATGGTCAGTTGCTGTATGCCTGCACTAAAGTAGGAGAAATCCATGAATTTGATCTTGGTACCCCTGCAGTCACACACAAGATACTTTTGGATAGTGTTAAGGAAATCTATGACGAGACGATTTACATTGCTCAATCTTCATGTGGTGAGCTGCTGCAAATATGGAGGTCTGACGATGGTACACCACAAGGGGACGGAGACGATGAATATGATTCCAATTTTGAACCTGAGTTGGATCCTGAGTCACCTTTGCACATTACCTCTATGATAAAAGTTCATAAAGTGGAACCAACATCAAAAAGCCTTGTTGGAATAAGTAGCTTGGGCGCGAATGTGCTATTTCTTGGGCACAACCAATCACTTTGCCTCGACGTGGAAGAATATCCGCAGCTTAAGGAAAATCATGTCTACTTCACTGATGATTGGCAATATAATACGCATTTCAAGAATAGACGTCGTGATGTTGGTGTATTTGACTTGGAATGCAATAGTAGTGAGGAAATAGTATCTCCTCAGCTTTGGTCCAACTGGCCATCCCCAGTGTGGTTAGTTCCAAATCCAAGGCGAATAGGTTTGTGCAAGTAGATACACAAGGTGTTTCTATGTGTTTTGCTGCATGCATATTTCCCTATGTATTCAATAGCACACTGCCTTTGTGCATTTGTCATTTGTTTCTTGTACAAGTTTCATCTAAACATGAAAAGCTGCCATCGTCTGTTATACCCAAAAAAATCATCATTTATAGTTAATAAAACACAACCAAATTGGAATGGATTTGGGGTGATTAGTGGCCTGATAACATCAATGTTTATTTGATCAATTTTTTACTTGCATGGTGTTTTCACAGAGTCTGATCAGACCATGGCCTTGTTCCTGGAAGCAAGAAAATTTCTCAGTGTTTTCATCATTATATATACTATATACAGATTTACACTGTCTAGAAGACATCTGTTGTCTTGGCGGCTGGCATCATAGCCTAGAGATTCTTTTCTTACCCTTGCCCCTTTCATTTCTTGTTCTCCTTAATTCTCCATTGCTGGAGGGTTCACCAATATCAACCTACCACTTAGCCTTGTTTTTTTGTGGTCATCATGCCCCCATTTCATTTGTTATGATGCTTCATTTTGTGACAGTTTGGAATCTGCTGCATGTCTATTGTTTTTCAGCTTGTCCTTTGCAGCCTATGTCTATAACCTTCCTAAGGAATGTTGGACTATGTGGGTTCTTTGTCTTACCCTGCTCCCTACTCGTTTCTGTGGGACAAATCTGATCCTGGTGGGTTCAAGGTAGACCTGCTACATGCTTTTTGCTGCCTCTGTTGAGTCGAAGCCTTGAGGAGAGAGGGACGTACATCCTAAAGCCAACTTGTGCCCTTTCGTTTACTTATTATCTTTCGCCAAGCTGGATCGATACATTGTTCCAATCTGAAAAAATGCCATTGCAAAAGGGCGTAATCCAGAATAAGCCATCTATTTTGCAACTTTGCCCATATTTGCTAATACTGTTAAAGTTTCTGTTAATTTTTTCCTCTTATTGCGCATACTATCATATCTTTAAGAACTTTGGCTAAGCTTACATAAAAATGAATTAGAACATTACTATTTGGTCAATATGTCATTTGGGTAAAATTAATCCAAATTTTGCTTGTAATATTGTTTTTGGTATTCAAGTTTTACACTAATATAAACAGGATAAGTTTCAGGTGGTTACACCCTACCAATTTAACAAGATCTGGTTTTGCTTAAAATCAAAAGCCAAACAACCTACAATATGTCACATATCTGGGCGTTCAATTAAGATTTTAGGCGGTATTTTTGTGGGTTGTCTCCCAAGTAATTTGATCTATTTGGGTGAAGACATTTTTTTATTTGATTTGGTTCTGCTTATCGTGTTCAGGTATCCTGTTATGCATCTGTTTTTAGTCTTCTGATTTTGGTTTGCTAGTTTCTTTTATTCTGGCCTCTACTGTCATTCTTTCAATATTAAACAAGCAAAGTGGTTGAAATAAACTTGGGAGTTTTTCCTTTGTATCCATTGCATCTGCATTGGTTTTATTTTTGTTGTACTCTTATAAAAGAATAAAAAAAAGTTGAGAAAAAGTGTGTCAGTGAACATTTATGTTACACCAAAGCATGAAACCTTAATTAGTTAATTTCTTCTTTTTTAGATAATCAGCCTTATTCTTCTAATGTAGGGTCTCGCCTCCACACAGTGATCTGTATGGCCATATATTTGTTATCCTCTTTTCATGAATTTACCTAAGCAGTCCATGTAGATTTGCATTTGCATGGATTAATTCCCTTTTTGATGACCAAGCATTGCGGGCATGTTCTTAATATAGTTTTTATGTCATATATAGTTGGCATACATTTATGTGGCTTTATTCCTAGTCAATTGACTATTACTATTTTCTCATTGCTGGTACTGAGCTATTAATTTCTTTTCTTGAGAGCAGCTTTGATAGATGTGCTGTTGTTGTATGCCATTAATGGTAATAGGATCAGTAATATTTTCAAGTACATTTTCTGACTCAAATTCAACTTCTTGTTAAGGCAACTTTGGGTGCCTATTTTCTTCTTACTGTAAAGCCATCTAGTTCTTCTTAGGTTGATTTAAATTCTTTTTACTTGAAAAAGTAGGGGTGAGATTCCCTATTGTGATTTCAATGCCATTACACTTGAATTAGCCATAACTGTAGCCTACTCTTTGCATTTTAAACATGGAAGTCACTAAGTCAGTGCCAGTGTAATCTGTAGCAATTTATATGGTCAATGCTGTTAAATTTTGATATTTTTGCATACCAATTATATGTGGTAGAACATGTTAAAATATTGTGCACGTCTACACAGCTGAATTAAATGTTTTATTTTATTTGCTGATCACAGTTATAGCTCATCAAAAGATATATCTATACTGTCAAAATTGGAAAGAGTAATAATTTTAATAAGTGGCTTTTTTTGCAGTGGCATTGTCATTGTGGTTCGAGCAAAGCTATGAAGAGTAATGGGCACAGGACAGATAGGATCTCTTGCTGCCTAGTGCCTCCATATGATGCGCCAGATAAACTCAGTACTGGATGCACAACCCGTGTACATCAAAGAGTTCTCAGCTGGGAAGTGTCTAGTTGTTTGGTCAACTATCTGCACCACCAAAGACGTTTGAGGCTTGTGGACCAGAGACTTTGGCACTCACAACATCTGCCTCCTGCTGAACCTCATTCATCGGCTCCACTGTACTGATGCTTCGGCCTGGGCAAATTGGGAGAAAGCTGACATTGCAAATATGAAAGGGGAAAACCTGGGCCATCACTGGGATTTGCTCAGGTCACTACTACTCTATATACCAAGCATTGACGATGGCAACACCACTGTTTTCTAGCATGATGTTTGGCTGGGCGATGAAACCATGGAAGACCGTTTTCCACCTCTCTTCTCCCATTGCATTAGGAAGACATCCAATGTGCAGCAATCAATCAACTCATCCAGAGAATGTCGCTCTAGGCGCAACAGGAGCTCCATCAACTCTCTAAACTTCTACAGCAAGTACACCTCTCGGACCAACTGGACCGAACTCTGTCGGCCTTTGTCGTTCTAAGGACAGGCTGGACTCCTCGGCTATCTACCGACTGCTCAAAGCTCAGGGACAGCAGAATGATCCGATGTCAGTGTTCATTTGGAAAATGCTGCTCCTCCAAGAGTGCAGATGTTCTTCTGACTACTCCTCAAAGGTCGAATCAGTGCCGTCAGAATCTCTTCCAAAAAAGATTGTGGACGCCCCAAACTGCCTGGTCTGTGGTGCACAACAAGAAATGCCTGACCACATCATCTTTCAGTGCCCATTGCTGCACAGTTCTGGTCACATATTGGCCTGCAACCATTTGGTACCTTGCAATGCAGGGAATGGCAGCACATTCAGAAGATCAGCAGGACTCCCTGATGACCAGTACAGCGCTGGAAAAGAAGGAACGCCTTCCTTTTCAGAGAGGAGCAGGGGAGCTATGCAAAGGGGAAGCATGTCTCTGTAAGCACTGAATGCCAAAGAGAAGCAAAAAGGTGATAGAGGAATGGACTAAAATCCTTGATCAGGCGATCCAACAAAGTCCCATGTAAATCCTCAGAGAATAGCACAGAAGCTCTATTGCGAAAACCCCATGTACAAATACTTGTAATCGTGTGACATGATTTAAAAAAGAGATCTGTGGTGCCATATGTAGCCATTCTGTACTCGAGAGCCTGCTGTTATTTGTAAACATGTGGTTGGATCTTAGATTTTTTTTTTAACGCAGGTTGGATCTTAGATTTAGGTGACCCACATTTGTTATTTATATTGTCACAATATCACTTGTTATATGATCATGCACGCCCAGGTTGTATGTAGTGTTCGTGTTCTCAACATGTTGAGACTGAGAAAATCTGTGCTGGTGTGAAATATTCTTCCTCATGTTTCACATGATGAGATTTTGACTGACATCATACTGCTTCCATATTGAAAACTGGGATGCAGGGTTTTGATTGATTTTTAAGGCAAATCAGCAAAACGAAAATAGGCTGAAATCATGTTTGGAGCAATTTTATCAATAAAATGCTCAGCAAAGACCACACAATTTTTCCGCAAATAATGAACATATACATAGCATGTATAGATGCTATATACCAATTCAAAAATGTCCTCTTATAGCAAATGCGTGTCAAAGATTCTGAAATGACAGCAATAGTAGTACCAACTGATCACGTTACAGTATCCGAAAAGAAAAAATTTGTGCTCCATCTACTATATCTGACCTTGTACGAACTAGAACTAGCAAACAAGAGAATGAAATGTTTGTAACAACGTATATTTGACGCAGATATGTTATAAATTCATTTATCGGCTCAAAAACATGTATTGCAAGACAATATAGCAATCTAGAGAATACATCATTCAATATCCTTTATCCAGTACACACAAGAACCATTAACTATCGAGCATCGAGAAACACACATCGGACCTGGTTCTTTCAACACTACCATAATATACAAATGTTCATTCAACGAACACTCCTATGAATATGTGTCTTCCCGAGCAGCCTTCAGGATATTTTGGAGCTCACGTTTCACGTGTCTTCCGTAGCAGCCTTCAGGATATTTTGGAGCTCAAATTTCTCCATGCCGCTTTAGGCAATCTACCCACCAACCTAAGAAGAAAAGGCAATCATAAGTTAGTCACCAGTCTAAGAAGAAGAAACAAACAATGATTACTCGAAAAAACAGAGACATCAATAGTTGTGTAGCAAGTGAAATTACCCTGATACTTCTCATGGCAAAAGTAATGGTGCCGACCGGCATCTTGAGATGAGGATGTTCTGATAAAGCAACCTTGCTTCTCGCAAAGAAATTCACCATCTTTGTGGAGACCCTGACAATGGGGTTCCGTGTACAAAAGACAGAAATTCATATGATGAGATTTGTGCATGGGTATGTTTGATCATTCACACATTGACATGTTGCAGTTTTCGATACGGATGCAGTATGATGCCAGAGTATGTAAGACAGCTTAAAAATTACCTTATTCTTCCAGAATGTCTTAACCTTTCCAAATTTGAAGTAGCAGATATGGCACATTTCTTTGTCTTTTTTGTTTAGCAAAGAGCTTGCCCTCCTAGAACAGAATCTGGCATAGGCTAAGGCATCTTCCTCTTCCACAAAACAATCATCTTCCTCGAATAGTGAATTGAGACAATAGCCCTCAGAGAAGGGGTCATCTTCCTCTTCTGATATATTCATAAATTCATTCAAGAATTCAGTTTCCACAGACCACAAGTACACATGCATTCAGATAAACACATTGCAGGCATTCAGATAAAACGATTTTGCATTTTGCTAAAGGAATTCAGATAAACACGTGTCTTTTGTAAAGGCAGAGTGTCTACAAGTTTTTGAAGGCATTCAGATAAAGACATACATGAGGCATTCATTCAACCAAACAAGCATATTACGGTTGAAACTGATATACAAAGTAACAGATATGGCAAATTTCCTTTTTCTAAAGGCATTCAGTTAAACACAAACAAATTTCTACAAGACAGAGTATCATGTTTCTGAAGGCATTCAGATAGACACATACATCTTTCTACAGGCATTCATTCAGACAAACAAGCACATTACGGTTTGAACACACACAATCAGATACTTACGAACGAGTGAAGCAAACACAAAATTACCTCTGTTTTGTGCGAACCCGTGAATCTGATATGTCTAAATTTATTCAAAAAGACAGTGATTCTACATGTCAGGCATTCAGCAGATATATCTTTCTACAGGCATTCAGACTGCAGTCATTCAGATTCACAAGTTTCCACAACGGGTATCATATTACAGCGGATTTTAATCGAATTGAAACAAACACAATCAAAGGACTTCAGATAACAAGATAACAGATGACAAGATATCTTCTATACTGTTCAAAAAGACAGTTCCTACACTCAGATAAACAACGGGCATTTAGATGAACAAGTCTCTAAAGGCATTAGGCATTCAGATAAACAGATATCAAATTATGGTACAAACGGATTAGGATTCAAATAACACAAGACATATCTTTCTACTGTTGAAAAAGACAGGCGGGTATCAGACCACAATGCAATTCGGATTACAGCTGGTATATCTTTCTACAGGCATTCAGGTATATCTTTCTACAGGCTAAACAGGTCAGGCATTCAGATAAACAGGTCTCTACAACATTCAGATAAACAGGTTTCTACAACGGGTACAGGTTTACACGCCATTCAGATAAACAGGTTTCTACGACGGGTATCAGATTACAGCGCAATCAAACGACTTACGACGAGTGAACCAAACAGCAACTTACCGGCGCTCGGCGTGTTCTTGGCAGCCGTCGGCGGGCGCTGGGCAGAGGCGGGCCTGGGGCCGCTGGCGTGCGAGCCGGACTTCTTGGCGCCCTTCAGCGGGGAAGCACTTGCTTGCTTCGGCTCCCGGCGCGGGGTCGTGTAGCTGGAGCTGGAGGCGGGCGCGGACCGGAGCCGCCGGCTTGCGAGCCGGAGTTCTTGGCGGCGTCCGTCGGCGGGGACGAGTCGAGGTTCGAGGCGGGCGCGGTGCCGCTGGCTTGGGTTCCAGGCGCAAGCAGGGTGTCGCGGGAATTGGAGGCGGGCGCGGACCCGGAGCCGCCGGCTTGCGAGCCGGAGTTCTTGGCGGCGTCTGTCGGGGACGAGGTGCAGTTCGAGGCGGGCACGGGCGCGGTGCCGCCGGCTTGGGATCCAGGCGCAAGCAGGGTGTCGCCGCCCGTCCTCCGTGGCGTTGTCGAAGAGCTGTTGTCGGCGTCCGTCGGCGGTGGTGAAGTCGCGGCGCGGTTCTCGACTCCCGTCAGTGGCGGCGGCGGCGTCTCACCAGGGCTCGACGTCAGGCGCGGCGCGGAGCAGGTGGAGGAGAGGAAATCGCCGCCTTCGAACGGCTCGACCCGGCACCGGTTGACGATGAGCGCGGCGGCGTTGCTGGCCACGACGGCGCCGGCCCGTGAAAGCGCGTGTCGGAGCGCCGCGGCGAAGCGGTACACGCCGCTCTCCCGCTCCATCTCCTGGTGCGGGATGACCACGGCCGCCGCCCGGGACTTGTTCTTCTTCTTGCCCGACTTGAACTTCTTGCCGGACGTCTTCTTCTTGCCGTGCCACCACCCCATGGCCGCCGCCCGCTTGATCAAGAAGCAGAGCCTCTTCCCGTCGGAGGTGTGGTGGAGCACGGGAAGTCAGAAGGCTGGTGGATGGGGATGAGGGGAGCCGCCGCCGGCGAGGTGGATGGTGGTGGCGTTTCCCGGCGACGTTGCGGGGTGGCAGGTTCTTGGGCGGTTGTTGCCGTTGGTTCATGGTGAGGAGGGAGCCGCTCGCCTCTGCTCCTCTGTTTTATAGCCTGCAGCGGACGAACGAAAGTGGGCCAACTTGTTTCGAGGCCCAACAGGTACTGCAGCTCTGTTTTCCTTTTTCCTGAATGAATATAATGTGTTTTTTTGATAATTGAATTGAATGAATATAATGTTGCCACCTCTTGTGAAGTAAACAGATGCAGAAAAAGATAATCTTCTGGACACAGAATTAGCACGTGTGCACGCACAGAGCAGCATATGAAATGGAGTTGATTAGCAGCGTACCTCTGGTAAGCAAAGCAAGCAAGACGATGGGATTGCCTTCATGTGTTGCATTTTCGTCCCCTTGGTTGTCCACTTTGCTCAAGAGATGTTCAGCTGACTTGTTATATGAGTCCTTGCTGTGGCTGTTGTTGGCACCATCATCTTGCTTTCTTTTACCCGATATATCAAGACTGTCAGATCCTGCATCATTTAGCATTGTAGATACATCTTCTGTACACAACTTCTGGGTGGCAACAAAGTGTGGATCTGGAGGATCTGGCATCATACTTCTTGTTGTACACTCAATTACAGAAGGTGCAGGAGAGTGAACTAGATTTGTTGCTAAACATTCGACCGCCCCACTTCTTGTCTCTGAGCAGCTACCTTCCTGATCAGCATCAGACCTGCCATCCCTGTCCACTTGTTCATCCTTTTGTCTAGCATGCATCACTGGCTCATTCCCCCCTGTAGGATAAAGCTTACTGTGCCGGACCTGTGGATTGTGTTGAATAGGCACATGCCCCCTTGATGAAGAACAAATATGAGCAACAAGCAATTCTTCCCCTGTCATCAATCTAGATTCTAAGATCTATACTAGCAAAGAGCCCCAGATTGAACTACCAAAGACCTACAGTACATGGCTACATACTAACATACAAGAGCACTTATACAACAGAAACAACAGGCACAGTGTCAGACCTGGAACAGGAAGCTATCACAGGCCGAACAGATTGTCGTTGGTGCCAAAGATGGATCCACCGAACTGCCTCGTGTTCAAGTCTCCACCATCCAAGGCCGATGGGAACCTGTCGAGCCACTGGGTGAGGATGGGGCCGTCAGAATCCTCCACCCATGCTGATGTCATGTCGATTGTATCCAACGCGATTGGATCCGCATCCAGCTTCTTCTTCGCCTTTGGTTCAGAGTGCATCGTGAGATTGTAGTGCACATAGGCTTGGTCGGCCAAAGCCTCCTTGTCAAGCTTGTTGCGCTTCTCATAGTGGTTCTGAAGGATTATACCCCAGTCTCTTTGGAAAGTCAGGGTGCTGCAAACCTGGCTGGTTATTCTCACAGCAGCACATTGCAGTGATGGTGCTGAATCATCATATTGTTCCCACCACATGCCTGGTGAGGTATTGTTCCGGGCCTCTTTAGCAATGTTAGAACTAAACATTCCTTGCGCCTTGCGGAAAGCATGCAATTGTGCAGTGATATCATGCCTTAGGTCAGGGGTTGTAAGAACCTTATCCAGAACCAGGTAGAACTCCTCCTCGATAGTACTGAAATATTTTATTTCTGGGTTATACTAGATGCTTGGGCTCAGAAAAGCGGCTGCTGAATGAAGAGGTGAATGCAATTCTGTCTGCCATTTCTGCTCCACTATGTCCAGAAATGACTTACATTTTCCTTCATCCATTATGTAGTATGTTCTAATAGAGTCTGTCACTTTTGTCATAGACTCATATATATAACCAATGGCCGGTTTGCCTCCTGAAACATCCCTCATGACCCTCAGTAAAGGTTCAGAAACAGCAGCTATCTCTTTGACTGCTCTCCAAAGCTCATCATCATTGAGTATCTCAACACATGGAATTGACCTACTTGCATATGACGAAGATGAGTATTCAGTGCTATGAAACATTTGCTTCAGCTTTGATCTGTGTCTCAACAAGGATTTCAGTGTGAGAAAATCTGATACAGACTTTGTGATCCCTGAACAAACAAGCTCTTGCCCTGCCAAGTACTTCCTTGTAAAATCAAGAACCCACTTATTGTTGTAGATAAATCGTGTTATGGTCTGTGCTTGGCAGATGCACTGGTTCACCTAATCAATCTTGGAGAAGTCATTCAACATCGAGTTAATGCAAAAAGATGCACAGGGGGACCAAAAGATGGTGTTGCAGTTCTGGATGATCAGCTTATCTATGCTGCCGTAGTTTATGTTTTTGTCTGCAGTTATCTGAACAACATTCTCTGGGCCAACTTCCTGAATCACCTCGTCAAAGAGATCATACAAGCCTCTGTGAGTTTTGAAGTGTGAAGAGGCGTCCACTGTTTTGAGGAAGAATGTCCCCATAGGAGACGCCACAGAGAAGTTGATTAAGGCTTTCAACTTGTTATCAGTCCATGAATCAGCCAATATAGTACAACCAGTTGTCACCCAATCCTTTTCAATCTCTTTTGTTTTCTCCAAAATCTCAGACTTGAGCTTCTGCAGCCACTTGTCTCTCAGAACATCTGCTGGCGGCCCTCGGAATCCCGGACCACCAAGTGCCTCAAGCATTGCTGGTATGAGACAGAGTCAGCTATGTTATAGTCCAACTTATTCTCGAAAATTCCTTGGTGGCTGGCTCCAGCTCCTTCAATTAGAGCTTTTAGATCATCAAGTCCTGCATGTATACAAAGAACCAAGTATGTTAATGCTGAGAAAACCTAAGTAGCACCAGAAAAATGAAAAGTTGAGTGAATTATACTATTAGAGTGGACATTAATCATCCGGATGAAGATTCAGTATCAACAAATAAACTTCACTGCCACTTACTACAACTTTGCTATTATAAATTTATTATTAGTACACTTAACAAGATATAATAGACACAAGCAACACGACATGCTCAGTGATTCAGGTGCCAACAGTACAATTACTTATATCATGCAAGGAGTTGATCCAAATCTTTTAAAATCCTACATGGGATGCTAATTCACCCATACCGTGTAATGTGTGAAATATCATCACATAACACAAACTGGTGTGAAATATCATCAAATAGCACAGGACTACTGTAATGTGGCTGAATATATGCCACTGCCCAACAGAGGGGGGTTGTTAAACTATTGTTCCAACAAATCATTAGCTCTAGAATTCATAACATCAACAAGATAGCAAATGAAGAATAGCCAAAGAGCGCCATCCATGTGGCATTAAGCACCAGGTTACATCTTTGCCAGGTTGAGTTGAAGCCAAGAGCCCACACTAAATTTGGTATGACAACCTTGAGTAAAGAAAAAAGTCAAATGGAGGTCAGGCGAGTCAAGAAGCATAAAAACTCTGACCCACTTTAGACTGCACCTGCTCTTTTAGCATCAATGAGCTTGGACCTCCATGAAAAGCACTTTTTTGTGTATTTTTCCAGTCATGTATAATCTAATATGCTCATATGCCTGAATTCTATGGCAGCATATTTTTTGCTGAGCATGTCCTAAGTAATATCACACTATTTGGAAGCAAGTCGTGCAAGCCATTTATATATGTTAGCACTGAACTACAACAACAATTCACATTCTTTAAAAAAAAAAATTGAAGGTATTGAGCATATACCAATTCTAGAACTAATAGCTCAGAAAAAATGCATTTACCTCAACAGCATCAGCAACAGTTGTGGCCATGTCATAGGCGATTTGTTCAAAAGTTTCGTCCATGAAAAATACAATTGCTGTAAGCTTCCGGCTTGTCAAAAGAGCTTCTATTTCCTCCCGTGCAGGAATTGTAACCCTAGGACCTGCCTTGACTGATCGTTTTAATGCATTTAGTGTATTCAGTGCTAGAACTCGAACATCGATCAGAATCAGTTGTTGCTCCATGGGCAACATAGTGAACATACTCAGACAAGTATGCCCCAATATATTTGCCTGGTGGCATGGATGATGCACGCAGGTACATAAGCTCCCAAGATCTTAATTATTGACCAGCCCCTGCAGTAACAACTCATGGTTAATCAAAGAACCCCAGAGACGTTATCACTCTAGGAAGGAACTGCTAGTAGCCGCAGAAATTAGCGAGGATCTTGTGGCAATTCAGATCATCAGGGCACGAATCGCAAGCCTTCCAAGCACACCAGATAACGTACCAAGGCAACCCAGCAAACAACCCTCCCCCAAATTTTCACCAAAGTACAGAACAGAGTTGAGCTCGCGCTGCAAGCTTGCCTCGGAAATCGCGAAGCCGGCCGCGCCTAGCATTCGCCTCGCACGTTCCGAGCCCCAGCACCCAAAGGTGCACCGATTCCCCCCAGCCGCGAACGGGAGGTGGAAGCCAGCCTACGCCGTACGCGATGCGACAGGGAGAAAGGAAGCCGGAACCGATACCTGAGCTCGACGTGGCGCGGAGACGGAGCGAGCGGCGGCGGGTTGGTGCCGTCCGCCAGCGAGACGAATAGGGGGGAGCACCGGAGCAGGCGTACGTGTAGCAGCTGCTCGCGGCGAGGTAGCGGCGCCGCGGCGGAGCGGCCGATGTGACTGGGGTTTTGTTGCCCGGCGCAGTGACGGCAGGACGGAGCTGGATGGTGTTGCGGAGATGGAGCGAGGGAGCGAGCGAGCGGCGGAGGGTCGAGGCTGCGCCGGACGCCGGCGACACTAGGGGTCGCCGGGGAAGGCGCGCGGGCAGCAGCTCCGGCGAGGCAGCGGCCGACGGCGATCGATTGGGGTTTTGCCGGAGTGAGCGTGGTGGAGCAGAGCAGTGGACTGCTGTGCACAGGAAATGTCATTTTTGCCCTTGTGTTGGTTGGCTTTTGGAATTCTGGTACCGATGGTCAGTGGTCAAATATTTTTCGTATTCGTAATAATCTACTAAATCAATCGGTAACCACACCTCTGCGTTTTTATCTGTTCCACAGAGTGGTTTTGTTCCAAAGTACTAGCTGATTCATTGTGAGAGAAAAACATTGTAATATGAATGCATGCTTTTATGATATGGTTTTTTATGTTTATTGTTCTACGATGACAATCCGACTTGAATACATCTAACTCCCATTTAGGTATATGTGTGGTAGGGACGTTCATAAACGAGATATCAAATTCTTAGTTTTCTAGGACAAGGAGAGAACGTGGACAATGGATTGGAATTGGACGGAAATGGAATTTGCATGAAATTTAATAGAAAAAATATCCTCTGCAATCATAAATACATAAATATCACATCATCTTTTAGGGCTTTGTTCGTGACCCTGGTCATTTTTTCCTTGTTAGAATATTGTTATAGTATTCAATAAAAGCATGGTATTACGAAAACAGATATACATCTTTTGATAGAGTTTTAAAAGTTTTACCGGATTTTGGTTAAAGCATCGGATACTTCTCGTGTTATGAAGGAAAAAAACACTATATGTCTCATGTCACTTTCTCGGACATATTGCTTTTTTTAGTGCAATATTTATGTTACTCCAATCCTGATAGGACCATTTTCTTCACTCCCCACGGACCATGATAGCCTCCACATTGAAGAAATGGAAAAGAATAACAGCAGCCCCATAAACACCCACAAAAAAATATCAGGAACTTGAAAACCTATTTCAGATTTCAGGTCAACGAATTCGCAGCAAAATGCACGAGAATTACATGAGATAATGGTCTAAGTCCAAATAACCATCTGTCATAAAACACTCAGGACCTAACCTAATCAGATATCAGTACCACGATAGTGTGGCTGTCAGTCTACAGAGAATAGCAACAGATAATAGTACATTCAGACATTTGCTAGATGCAAATGTATGTGTTCATGTATGTCATACATGGCCTAGCACATACAGATCCAAAATAAAGTCACCACATCTACTAATTATTACATATCCCAAGTGGTCAATTGTACACATTGAGCAATGCAGCAAGCCTTCCTCCTCTTGTGGCTCCTCTTCCTCTTCCTCTTCCTCTTCCCCTTCCAGTTGGTGGTCTCCCTCGGCCTCTACCTCTCCCACCTCCAGCTGTGGGTGGTCCTCCTCCAACTTGAGTTGCACCATCACTTAAAGAGAGGAGTAAGAATGCATCAGTAAAATACTTGGTTGTAGGCATGAACATGTTCAAAGTACAGTGAAGAAATGACATAGTGAAGAAGTGCCATACTGATTAACTGAACCACACTTGTTATTGTGAGATGGGCCGTTCAACTTCACCTACATAGGAAAAATAAACTCTCAGTAGTGCAACAAAAGACAAAGTCAAAAGAAAAAAAACAGCCCAAATAAGAGAAAGAAATTGTTATACCTGGCATCCATCATATTTTCCCCCCTTGCTTGTACTTGCATAGAAAGTCCACTGACAGCCTGTTTCATCAGCTCTCAGGCACTTAGCTCGAAATCGCTCTAGATCTTTCTTCACAGTACGATAAGCATAGTCATTCAAGATTGCATGTTGGGTCAATGCGGACTTGCACTGGTTCACATCATCGAAAAAACAGCCAACATCAACACATGGAGCATCAACATCATAAGAGAAAAATGGTTCATCATTGTCATCATCAGCAAGTATTTCATGAGAAGGATCATAATCAATGTCAGAGCAATCAGAGTCAGAAAAAGTATCTAGTTCAGAATCAGAAGATGCAGCCAAATTAGAGTCATAACTGCTATCACTCATTACATCATCAGAGACTTTAGTGTCCACCTTCTTGACCTTCTTGTCTTTCTTAGCAGGCTGACTAGACTGAGTAGGCTCAGTAGGCAGAGTAGACTGTTTTGGATCCAAATCAATAGGTGCAAAGTGTTGGAAGATTCCTCGGTGGGTGGGTGAAGCCTTCGCTTAGTTGGTGAGCATTGCAATGGTCCTTCAAAATCTTTGATTTCAGCAACAATGTGGACTTCCCCCTTGTCTTTGTTGACCTCAAACCATTCAGAAAGTTGTTCATTGCTTGCAATTTCAGTAGAACCATCCTCAAACCACTCAGAAAGTTGTTCCTCCAGTGAAGAAGATAGAGATATGTACTGCCTTGAACCCCAAACAAAACTTTCAGCAATGAAATTTACTACTTCCAGGAAGGTACAAGCACTTCTGTCAACAAATGTGGACAAGGTTTCTCTGCTCCTATAACGCTTTGGACCACAATCGTGCATACTCCAGTGTGCCCGAACTAGAACAACAAGTTTAATTTGGTTTTTATTCGACCTACAAACTAGAGCAATTAAACTCAATGCTCATCCTACAGACTACCAAGCAGCCATGAAAGCACAAAGGATGAAGGCCAAGAATTTTATCCCATCGATTCCATGTCGCGGCAAGAGTTGATGGAGATCAATGCCCGCAGGCCCTGGCGAGTCGCAGCACAAAGGATCGATGCGGCGCCGCCCAGTCCGCCTGCCCTCACGCAGCGCCCGTCCGCCCGGCCTCCAGCAGCGTCCCCTTCGCCCGCGGCCTGGGCCTCCAGCAGCGCCCGTTCCCGGCAAGGCTCGGCCTCCAGCAGCGCCCCTCCGCCCGCGGCCGGCCTCCGGTGCGCCCCGCTTCGCGTTAGCCGGCCCTCTCGAGTAGCGCCCTCCGCTTTCCCCCAGCCGGCCTCCCGGGCGCGCCCCGCGACCTCGGCGGTCTCTCGCGCCGCCCTCCCGGGCCGCGGAACCCTACCCCGACGCTGAAACGACGGACCGACGGGAGAACGACGGGGGAGAGGATAAGGGGTAGTGTGGTCCTTTTTTCTTTTCTCCTATTTCACGATCTTTTTTTGGGCCTAAAATTTTTATTACTTGACGGAAGGAGAAAAGAGGGGTAAATGGTGAATTTGTTTGGTAAAAATAGGGGGCAAACGAGCAAAGTTGAAAAAACGGGCAAACGAAAGCAATTTGCGTTTCAGAACAGGGCAATTGCACAATTGGCCCTTGATAAAAACGTGATGCCGTGGATGTTTGAAACATGGACAAAGAATATTTACAAAGGATGTTGTATTGCTCTATGCTCTACTTCTTGGAGAGGTTTTGTATGTTACGGAGTAGAGGAATAGCTAAATCATAGATGGATCCAAACAACTTCCGCTAATAATTAGCTAAACTCTTGGAGTTACTCTAATAGACCAACTAACTATTAGTTTCACTAGTATATTAGCAATAAATTAGTAGATGGATCCAAACAACTTCCACTAATAATTAGCTAGCTAACTATTAGTACTATCCAAATAGAGAGATAGACCCCTTTGCTCTAAGAGTAAAAAGTATGTTAATAATATAGAAATGTTTGAATGCAATTTCTTGAAAGTTAAATAGTGCTCAAAATCACAAATTCCTGTGTGGAAATCCCTTTTGAAACGGCGGAAAAGTTTATTTAACGCCCCCCCCCCCCAAATCAAACGGCGGCCCAAAAAGGGGGGAACCGGAACGAAGGAAAACCCCACCACAGCCAGCCGGCCTCGACAGATCGGCGTCTTCGATGCCGCCGGCGCAGGCCTCCGGCGGCGGCGGCGCCGCGTGGCGGCAGCTCCTCCTGCTCCTGACGGTCACTCCCACGCTCACGCTCGCCGCGCTGGCCTTCGTCCTCCAGTGGCGCGGCGGCGGCGTCGATGACCCCACCACGCGCTGGCCCTCCCACGCCTTCCCCGGCATGGCCGAGCCCACCCCGCCGTCGCTCCCTTCGTCCGACTGCAACGACGTGCTCGCGGGGTCCTCCGGCCCCTCCTTCCCTACCTCCGCGGCTGGTCCTTCCTCCGACACGGGCGCTGCCATCCAGGAACGTCTCCAGCCCAAGGTGTGCGTGCAGACCAGCACCTCCGCGGGGCTCGAGCAGATCCTGCCCTGGCTCTTCTATCACAAGGTCGTCGGCGTCGCGCAGTTCCTGCTCTTCGTCGAGGGCAAGGCGGCCAAACCCAATGTCGCGGTGTCCTCGAGTCAATTCCTGTGGGTACCAATTCTTCAAACGTTTTGTTCTTGATGTCCTTTCCAGTTCTGAAGTTCCAGCGCTAATTTCAGTGCCTTTGTTTGTTTTCTTGATTGATTGGTTGATTACGGAAGGGGGTAAAAGTGGTGTACAGAACTAAGGAACTTGAGGAGCGGCAGGCACGGAGGTTTGCTTCTGTCTTCCCAGCCCCTGTTTTCGATAACAACAACTTTTCTTGTGTGCCATTTCCTTTCTGCTAAGAACCACAAAAGTCCCATAAAGAATAACCGCATAATGATTTCTGCATTTCGTTACAATTTTGAAAGTGAGACACTGAGACTGCATCCAACCATTAACAATGATGGATAAAGGAGAATTTTTTTTTTTACAAATAGCCGCAATACATTCCCATGCCTACTAGTAACCCACTATTAGTGGAAAAATGTAACCCACTATTAGGACATAGCATGGCATAGTGCCATAGTGTCTGGGTTGGCATGCTCTTTGATATAGTTTCTACCACTCATCTCTTTCGCCTTCCTGATGTATTTTATTTTTTGGCTCTAGTCGAATCTGGAACGAGACTTGGCTTTCAGATTTTTCTACAAGCCTTGCAACTATGAGCTCTTTGTGAAGCAATCACTTAACATGGAGATGGCTATTGTTATGGCTCAGGTATGTCTCTTGTCTGTTATGTCTGCTGTTAGTTCTGTTATATGAATGATTGAACTATTCATTTGTAGCTTTAGTTAGTCATTGGGGCTGCTACACAACAACGTAAGTTTCTAGTTTTTGTTTGAGATTTTCTCTTTAGGCATTTCATACACTAAGGACAATGCTATTTGTTGAAGGATGGTGGCATGGATTGGATCATACATCTAGACACTGATGAGCTACTCTATCCTGGTGGAGCTGCTGAGTATTCTGTTAGACGTTTGTTAGCTGAGGTGCCTCGTGATGTTGACATGGTTATTTTCCAAACTATGTAAGTAACAAAAAAACCAAGAATCAAGTTTTGCACTGCTACTCATATGTCTGGCTGTCCACAAAATTTCGATGGCTAATTAACTTAAAATGTTTTCAGGAAAGCAGTGTTGAGCATGACAATATTAAAGATCCATTCAGTGAAGTAAGCCTTTTTCTTTAATTTCATTTCACCCCTTAAGCACCAACCTATATACCATTGTTTGCAAACCACATGTTAACATAACTTTGTGCATCTGAGAATAACACCTCTACTCATGAAAC
>JAENPR010001265.1:0-182255 GCA_018135685.1 Themeda triandra
TGTGTATATGATGTGTGTTGGACCATGCATGAATGATTCGGAGTCTAATGGGTTAATTGGATATTCATTTGAATGGTTGACTTTGTCAAATTCAACATTATGTGCACATAAAATCTATTTGAACCAAAAACGCCCTAAACATTAACCCTACCACAACAAAGGCCGAAATGTGATTCTCGGCCCAGCCCACCAACCCATTTCCCTCATCTTCTCTCACCTCTCTTCGTACCACCCCAAAAGTGGAGTATTATTATAACTAGAGGGTAGGGCGCTTCACGCGGGCAGTGGGGAAAAAAGGTGATTCGCGGAAAAGGGCCGCCAAAGAAAAGTGGGGAAAAATCCTATATGGATTGCACAGTAACAGGCCGGTGATTAGTAATGGGTCGTGGGTGCGGTAACGGGCAACGGGTAGTACTGTTTGTGTTGGGTGGTACTGTTCATGGGATCCGTACTGTTTATTGTGAGGATTTCGCGCGTGGGTACCGTTCACGGGATCCGTTACTGTGGATGAATAGTGATCTGTGAGAGGAGAAGGGGATGAAAGTGTGAATGAACAGTGTCTGTAACATCACCATGTACGGTCTTTAAGTGGTGTGGAACTACAGAGCGTTTGTGTATACGTTTAGCAAGCTAGAAAGGGCCTCTAGTTCGAAACTACTGTGCAATCACTAGTGGATGACATAGCAGCACAGCAGAGAAGCACACATAAAAGAATATATGGAACTAGCACCAATTTTGTCCTAGAAGTATAATCTATCTCTTGGTGCTCTATTTACCGTTATTTGAATCTTACTTGTTCCTTTTAAACATAAGGCCGGGACCGCTTTATATTGGAAGCAAAAAGATCTTGCTGGGGTTACCAGCTTACAAAGCGCTCAAACATCTTAAAGCATCAAAAAGGGTGGACAACCACCCAAATAACAGAAAGAGTCTATCAAACATGTAGAAAACTAAGAGCAAAGGTTCACCATGAAAATCTCCAGAAAACGCCTCCCATCACCTCTACTGACTATACCAAACTCTTCAAAAGAAACCATCCATCTCATTCAGATTTTTCGACAACCTTCAGGCTGCCGAAATCACCCACCCCTGCAGAGCTGTCTGGAGCTTCTTGAGTATGTCCTCCATGTCCAGCTTCTCCTTCGGCTTCAACAACTTCATCCACTACGACAAAAGTCCCATAATTTGATAAGCTATGTCTTTAGGTGATTTGATAAGATGGTCATTAAAAACCCAATCATTCCGGGTTTTCCATGAACTCCAGTGCCACACTGGCCAAAATATGAAAAGCTAGACGCTCTCTATATATTCTTGGCCTATCTTACTTGTTCCTGTTGCTAATGTTTTAATTTGTTGCTTGTAGTCACAACCGTTATATCTATATATTGTGTAACACCCCAAATTTTGACCATGTTTTAAAAACCACTAAAAAATTTGAACTTTTAAAATTTGCCAACAATTAATGCGCGTAGGTTTTATTTTATTTTGCAATGAGTAGTTCACACCTAGAAATAATAAATAGTATAATAATAATTTTTTGAGTATTGTGATGCTTCTCTTGCTTGTTGAACTTATGGTGGTACCTCCCTTGATCTCTCATTCAAATCCCATTCAAATACACCTATCCAAACTCTAGTTGATTTTCTGAAAAAAAGAAAAGGATTCCTAAAGAGGAAATACTCACTCGGGCTCAATCTCTCTCCCTTGGCCCAAGCAGGCGCGGCCCGCTCTCTCTCTCTCTCTCTCCCTCTCGATCCAAGACCGGCGCCCCGGCTCCCACCTCTTCCCTCTCTCCCTCCTCTCCTTCTCCGCGTGGCCGACGCGCGCATGCCCGGCCCTTAACCGCACCAGCTGCTCCCACCCTATCTCTCTCACCGACAGCACGGCTCCACCCACCTGGGACCCGGGCTGTCCCCTCTCTCTTCCTACTCTCCTCTTCCTCCCAAACCCCCCACGCCATCGGGATCGGCCCGCCATGTCGGAGCCGGGAAGGTGAGCGCACGGGCGCTCGCGACTTCCCGGTGAGCTGTCACATCACCCGGCGACCCCCTTTTCGCCTTTCCTCAACACGAACAGGAACGTCGCTGACTTCCGTCCGAGCTTCGCTAGTGCTAGTGAGGTGACACCACGACGAACCGACTTCACCGGAACTCTGAGCACCACGCAACGCCGCCGGAGGGCACACCACCGGCGCGGCGTGGCCTCCCGCACACCGTACACCACTTCACCACCTTCACCAAGGGCCGACGCCGCCCGTACTCTATCCCGGTGAGCTCGCGACCCCCTTCCCTATTTCTGTGACCGCGCCGGCGACCCCGTCTCGACGCCGTCATCCCCGTCTCCCCTTCCTTATCTGGTATGCGGGCCCATGGCCAAAATGGCGTCCAACCGTTAGAGGGTGAAGGGCCAGTAATGGCCCACGTGTCAGCGACACGTGCCACTGATACCCTGACCCCACCTGTCACCTGCACACACACAGCACACACACGTCCACTGGGTACACGCGAGTAAATTGCTAGGTACACACAGGCAGTGTACACGCAGTGCTAAAAATCTATTTTCCCCGCATAGAAAAATTCCTAGAAAATTTCCAAAAATACTAGAGCCACCCCTAACCTACCTACTCCTTTTCCATGACATTTTATTTATTTAAATAGTTCCAAAAAATTCTGCAAGGCTTCCAATATCATATTTTAACTTCTATAAATCATAACTTCCCCATTTTAATTCCATTTTTCACGAAACCACCACCTAAATTACTCTAAAATCTTGTTCTATTTATTGTATCTAGTACCACCATAGTTCTATGTTTGCTTTTGTGTTGCTTTTATATTTTAGCGGTAGTCTTCTTGGTCGGCGACGATCCACGGAGGGCGACTACTACCAGAAGGCAAAGACCGGGACTACATCGGATCCAAGGCGAGTTCAACGAAGGCAAGTCCTAACTCCCCCTTTTCCACCATCACCATGTCATATACCACTTCCTTGAATTTATATTAATATTAAATATGAATACCATAATATGTGAAATTGAGATAGATGTATGTGCTAAGAAAATTGAACTATGTGAATATGATGATGTATGAAACTTAACTTGTTGACGGAACGAGTGGGGGTAGTTTATGTGGGATAAATTGCCTTGGCAGTGGGTGGGTTCCTGCGGGAGATACTCGTTTCGGTCGTATAAGGACCGGTTCATAGGCCATCTCACATAGTCTGATATTCCATACAGCCACATGTCTATATGGGTAGACCTCGATCTCACACCCCATTAGGTAGCATTATAATTCGCTAGGAGGCCGGCGTGGCAACGGACTAACAGAGAGGACACGGTTGGTGAGATTGTTGATGGGATATAAGACCCATTTTGGTATACCTAGAAACCCGTCAATGAGTCCTCGATGGAAGGAAGATAAGCATCACATGAGTATATTTATCACTAATAAAGTTCCACTTGTACTCTTAGCTTGTGAAATGCAGGAAGATGGAAATGAGCCCGGTGGGACCCAATATCCAGTCGACCGACCCGGTGTTGGTCTCACTGTGGGCTGACCTCCAAGCATGGTCCTTGACATGCTACGGGGAGACCATCCTAACCCCTGGAACCAAGTGTGTCACCTTTCAACGATCCAAACATTTGACACATCGGTCCAACAATTCACATAGAAGCAACTAAGGAAGCAAGTGAACTCAACTTCGGACAAGACTGGACATGACAGATGGGGATAGCACCAGGAAGCTGCAGGTGGGCCAGGCACCCCAAAGCCAGGTCGGCCGACCTGGCCTTGGTGGCCTACCACCTGCACAAGCCTCCCACAGCCACCTGGACCTTCTAGAAGGGGAGTGGGACCCACTGTGTCAACCAACCCCGTCGGCCGACCCGACCAATGAAGGGTTGACACGTCCTCCGGACCTTCCGTGGAAGGGGAGTGGGACCCACAGTCGCCAACCCCTAGTCGGCCGACCTGGGATGTGGGCCCACTCAAGGTCGGTTGCACTCCACCGACCTCCCCATCACATTTCCCATGTGTGGGAATTCCCAGACGTCCATTCCAAGGTCGGTGGATCCAACGGCGTATGGTGGAGGGGAACACGGATCGATGACGTGGCGGTGGAGTAGCCCCTACTCCACCTCCCACTTGGAGTAGCCCCTACTCCACCTCTCCACTATAAATACCCCCTCACTCCCTCTCATTCAGGACATCAAGGAGAAGCCTCTTGAGAGCATGTGAGGCTATGTAGTCCACAGTAGTAGTAGTGTGGGAGTTAGAGTGAGTCGAGCGAAGCTCGGGGTCTCCGGAATTGTCTTCTGGGGAGTCTGGTATGTCTTCCTCTTATTCTAGTAAGATTCTCAGCATTTAATATATTATTCTTCCTTTACTTTCCTCTGAGTAGTGCTAGTATTTACTTTATGTCTTAGTTACCTTAAGTATACAATCCTTTTTGCCGGCACATTGCTTGGCCTTGTTGTGAAGTGCTCGAAGCCTTAGCTAGGCCTAGAGTAGCTAGGAGGCTAAGAGTAGTAGGAATAGTGTAGACGTGGTGTCTAGACTAGGACCGCCAATGTGGACTTCTTGTCGCACTCAAGAACGCCCGTGAGCGAAGTGTGACAGACCTCTCCGGACCTTAGAGTTATCTTGTGGTGTTCTTAGGCAAGTTTAGTTGTCCGAACCGTAGCCGCCTCGGGGGGGGGACGTGCCACCCCGCTTTCGCCTATCGGCCACGGCATGAGGAGAGTTAACTCTCACGTATACTTAGGATAGTCTGGGGGATGTAACCTAAACACTAGGACTAATTCATGGAAGTAAAGCCAAGATATATTAGGAATCTCACACTCTCTCGTTGCCCTCTCACCTAGCTGCTACTCCACTAGTTATCTCCTAGAATCTCTTGCTAGCTTCTTGATCCATCCTTCCTATACACTTCATTTATCCCTCTATCACTAGTAATACTAGATGATAGACATCCGGGATCTCCTTTCCATATTGACTCCTAGCTACGGCTTTCCCTTGGGAGAAATATAAATCGACAACCTTGGAATACTCCTCGGTGAAATGCTACCGTACATTCCCGTGCGCTTGCGGAATATCCAATAGTTAGAGAATTACCCTCCAGCATTTCCTCGGCGTTGCTGCCATACTTCGGTGGTTGCGCTAAGAAATGCCAACAAGCATTTTTGGCGCCATTGCCGGGGACTAGACTTTCTGTCTATCTCTAGTGATTGCGTTTAGAAATGTCAACAAGCATTTCTGGCGCCGTTGCCGGGGAAAGCGTCAGCCTAGGAGTTTTTAATAGATCGAATCCAGGGTCAATGACCAATCTAGTTATCAATTAGTGTTAGGGGTTTACCCCACTGCCTTGCTTCTTTCGAAGCTAGACGGTGCATGAACGGTTGTTGAGGAGAACTAGACATTGTCAAGTTCCACCTCCGTGGTTCATTTGAACCTAAACCCGCTCAAGGAAGGAGGCATTGCACTGGTTATCAAAGAAGCCATGACCCAAAAAGATCATCCCTAACTATTCTCGAGACCGTTAGCTAACTATGTCGCTACGGGTTCGCAACTTAGCTTGGGGATGCAACTTTTGAGTCCGTGCTTATCAATATGGTGCAAGCCAACCCGTTTGTGGGAAGCCACACGGGAACGCTAATGCCCATCTCCACCACTTCCGGAGGTGTGGGACCTTCATCATTTAGAATGTCCCCACAAAAGTTATCCGTCTTCACCTTTTCCCATTCTTGCTATTGGGAAAGGCGAAGAAAAGATTCTTGCACCAACGAGAGAAGAAGTTGCCGTCAATATAAAACCTTCCCATCATTAGTGACGAATGTGCTCCGTCACTCATAATCCAATCATAGATTGTGGGTGATAAATTGATCCAAGGAATGTATCATTCAATAACCTCACTCCCGCTTTGAAGCAATCTCATACACATCATTTTCCACATCCACTCTCTATTCTAGTATGCTTTGGTTTGGTTGTGCTTTCGGGTGCTTCCATAGGCTCCTTAAATTAAGCGTGGTGCTTAGGTTAATCGCCTACCTTAATCAAATAAGACATGGAGTCAAGTTTGATTAATTGAACTGAAAATTACTAGTGTAGACTTTGGTTGTATGCCTGGACTAACCTCAGAAGTTCAAATCCATGAGGGTAAGTCTTTGAGAGAAATTCACAAATGCGGTGAACATTGAATGAAACCTTGATCAAGAAGAGAATGGAGATATCGATGGTATGGCAAAGTGCAATCATCCCCATCCATCTCCGGGATGGAATGATGCACATTCAAGCTCAATTGTCAATGGAGAGGTCCCGCTCTATGGACCTAAAACACGGAGCCCTCCGCTGACCAGGTATGTCGTAGTTATCTCATATTTACTTCATGCATTTCAATTCTGCATTTCCCTTTCAATTGCATGTTTACTTTTAAAACTGCATCTTTTATTTTGACAAAATAAGTTAGACATAGGTAATAAAACTTGAGAAGAGTGATTAGAGAAAAGCTGAGCTGGTGGGGCCACCATGGCCAGGTCGACCGACCTGTCATGTGGGGTCCACCACCTCTCTCTTCACTCTGGCTAGAAGCAGGGATCCAAGGAGTAGTATAGGACGCCCTGGGGCTCCAAAGCCCAGGTCGACCGACCTAGACTTGGTGCCACCAGCACCCTGCTGCCTCCCAATTACAACCAAGGATCCTATGCCCCATCACACTAGCCGAATTCGAGGAGAGATGGTCCATTGCTCATGAATTTAGCTTAGGATGCCACTTTAAGCATCTTGGATGCTTTAGGGAACATATCACCACCAAAGCCAGCATAGAGAGTAGCAATGCATGCTTAAGTGTCCCCATTGTTCATGGGAATCACTTTGATGCTTGCCTCCACTTTTGCTTTCTCCTTTTCTCTTTCACCAAACACTAAACATAGGAATACAAAGCGATCTCAACAACTTTGGACCATGACCACCACCATCCTTGCCAGACAACCTAACTTAGCATGACTAAAGAGGTAGGAGGCACAAACCTTGGTCGACCGACCAGGTTTATGGTCCAATGTTTGTGACTTTTTGCAAATACGAGGCTAGATTCCTTGTCCAGAGTGAGAGCATGCTTCATAGGGGCGGCTGGCCAAGTCGGCCGACTCACCTCGCCCTTTGGGTGGCCTTGCCTTGTCCTTTCATCCCTATAACTAGCACCCCAAGTTGAGCTCAATACCACACCACAGCCCCAGAATCATCTCGAGCTCACTTGACTTTTCTCTCCTCTTTAGTGTTCCAAGCCTTCTCAAACTTAGTGTAGTAGTAGACATATCCAAAAACCCAAAAACATTTCCCTCTCCAAATTGCATGTTTACTTTTACCTCTCGCATTGATTTCACTTAGTTTTCATGCATAAGAAAAGAAAAAAATGAGAAAACCTTTTGCTTAACCCGCCGAGTAACTTGGGCACCGGGAGAGGCCCATGGTCGGGTCGGGCCGACTAACCTTGGTGCCACCCACCGCCAACTTCGCCCACCGCTTTCCCATGCCATGTTCATGACTTGATCAAGCTAAAATCTTAAAATCATGACATGTATAGCTTCATAGGCTTACTTGAACATCTATATGAAGCTAGCTTGGCAAATTCCAGCCTTTAAGCAAAGAACTTTCGGTGCACTTAGTTGGCTTGTGCTTGAGAGTGTCACTGAGCTTGGGAGAGGCCAACCATGGGTCGGACGACCTAGTGGTTGGGCCTACCTCCTTCCATTTTCCGGTATGTGTGGTCATATAGCTCTAGGAGGAGTGCTACAAGAAAAGAAAGATAAAACTGTCAACTTACATCTAGGAGCTAGACTCCTCACTCTCACCTCTTGCTTTAGCTAAGAAGATGAAGAAATGCACCATTCCATTTAGCTAAGCAAGAATGCTTAAGCCACTAAGCAATCATAACCTTGAGAGCTACTTGCACCAAGGTTTTGAGCCGGTAGATCGCCGCAGGTAGGGGTCACCGATCCCACCATTGGGCCCACTCATGCTTCTTTCACTTTGGCTAGATGTGTAGACTTAGGAACAACACTTGGAATGCTCAAGGGATTTCCAAGTGTGGGTCGGCCGACCCACACATGAATCCCATTGGCTCCCTGTTGTCTCCTACTCACCTCACAATCCTATACACACTATGCTAGCCAAACGTTGAAAGAAGTGGTCCCTTGGTCCATCACGCTAAGCATAGATACCCCTCTTCACCTTGGGACCAAACCACCAGCTCACATCTGCAATGTGGTCAACGAGGCATGCTTGAGTGCCCCCATGGTCCATGGGAATCACTCAAGCCATGTCCCCACTTTTGCCAATCACCTTCTATCGTTCATCAAGCACTAGACTAGGGAATCACTAAAATATCACTACCTCTGATCCACACCTAGCCTTCACTCTCCTGAAACTTCATGGCAAAAGGTTGAGAGTGTTGAGAGGCCAAGCTTGGGGGTCGGCCGACCCCCACTTTGTGCCAATCAAAGATGTTTTCATCAGATTCCCTACTCATAGTCCAATAGAACATTTAGTTGTGCTTAGGGAGATCGGCCTACCTTAGTTTTGGGACTCCACCATTTGCCCTTCTCCCCCGTGAACGCCCTTGCAAGCAGGAGCCCAAATCCACACTCGTAATCATCTTGAGCTCACATTGCCTTCTCTTCTCTCTCTAAGCTTAGGATAAGTAGAAGCTTTCTTTTGCCCTCTTCCTTATCCTCACTCACTTCAAGAAGGGGGATGCCACGAGCATGCTCCCAAAGAGAGAAAGAGAGATATGTTGGGAGTGCAACCAACATAGAGTGACCTCCACTCACTCCTCACTTTGGCACAAAGCAAGGGGAGAAGCATCCGGGTCGGTCAACCCAGGAGGTAGGCAGCCAGCATATGGGTTTTGATCTACTCACCCTACCAATGCTCATGGTGGTTCTTCTTTTTGAATTGGAGGAGTCGCATGGGTCAGCCGACCTGTGGTATGGCCACCCAGCACCCTCACTCTATCACACAGCCATCCACCATCTTGCTGCTAAATCCACACTTTAAGGTCTCCAAGGGTCTAGGTCGACCAACCCATAAGTTGGTCACCAACACCCTTGCTCACTTACTCTCCTCCCCTGTGAACACATTTACAGTGTGAGCCCTTCTTCTAGTAGCAATAGAATCTTGTCTTGCTCAAAGAGCAAATGTGGTGTGTGTCACTACCCACTGGCACACCTTGCCATGGGAGTGACTATGCCTCGCAAGGACCACTAACAATTGGGAGGACTAATGCTAACGCTAATCTTTGTTTCCCTAGTGTGTCCCTGTGTTGTCTCACCTTTTGCAGCTAAGAGAAGAAGTTGCTCTCCCCAATAAGTGCCTTGTGCACCTCCACTGAGAGTAAGAGTCCAAGAGCAGCCTCATATCCGGCCCTCTTGGACCGCACAGGTAAGAAGCCAAAGTATTGCAGGAACAAGTAGACCTTGCAGTTGAAGGTGTAGAAGAAGACGATGAGGTAAACTCCATGGACATTTTAGACCCATATGGAGACCCCCGTGTCCATATCAGACTCCAAGAGTGCACACTCCTTACCCATGAGGTAGACAGAGGTGCCATCAAAAGATGGACATGGATGAACTCATCAACAACACTAAGCTTGGCTCAACAAAACGCCCAACCTCGACAACAATACAAGATGAGCAAAAGCCAAGCTTGGGGGAGATCCTCTCTCCCACTAAGGTAAGTTTATCCAAGGTATGTCCTTTATCTTGCATTTTCTTTTATTTACTTTATTACATTATAAATAAAATAAAAATTTGATTATAATAAAAAGGCTTATCTATCTCCCTCATGCTTCATGTGTGCTCTTCTTCCCGTGGAAATGATGATGAAATTGCTAGTTAATGTTTCTCTAGTGCTTGTTTACAACTTAGCACTCCTCTAAGTATGGATTACTTGGCACTTTTAACCATTATGAACTTGATCACTTAGTGGGTTGCGAGTGCTAAAATAGAGTCTAAGTTGTTGTGAGATATGAGATAGTTGAGATAAGAGCTCTACACTATTGTTCTAAGCACGCATGATTGCCGTGAGAATTTATTTTGAAAATGAATAAAAACTTAATTGTTCCTCAATGGTGATGAAATTCCTACCATGGCCATATATACTCGCATATCAAAAAGCCTTCTACATAAGCTACTCGCTTGCATTGAGTTTGGTTAAGTCTTGTAGAACCCGTGTTAGAGGTTCGTCATGCTCCTAAGATCAAGATCCACATACCACCAAATATGCCGCTTCTAATCTAGAAGTACGCAACCATTCATATGCTACTCCTACCCCGGGGTACGCATCTCCATCCATACTACCATTCCTGTGCTGCTTCTACACTGGAAGTACGCACCTCCATATCCACCATCTCTACCAAATGGGTTGCTCCATATTCCAAATGTTAGAAATGCTCTCTTAAGTTATCAATTTGTTAGATGAGACACACCCCAAAAAGGCTAGGCATCTACTCCATGGATAGATCCCTTCACTCTCAAAAAAAAAGAAAAAAAAGAAAAGAAAAAAAGAGAGAGAGCTAGCCTTGTCTCAATAGAAGTAGAGAGAGAAATAGAATCAAATGAAGGAGCAACCTCATCCACCATACATCCACCATTCCTCCATTACCTTACCAACCATCACCTACATTATTTCATTCATTCCATTTCCATATCTTAATCTGGGAGTATGACAAGTCTCTTCTGTGGTCCAAGTTTTTTAACTAGACAACACATGCATTGTGGGTATGCTATTCCTTGCCATACCTACTTGAGCTCCACATAAAGCCTTATTAGAGATAGGATGTTTTGGAAAAGGCAAACACTTGATGTGCCTTGGTAAGAATTCATGCACCACTTGATCGACTTGAGAGAAACCATATGAGGAACATTAAGACTTCTTTTGAAAAACTTATCAAAAACCTCTGGCATAAAACTTGCTAAAGAATGAGAAAAGTAGATGCTCTAGTCAAAGCTGTTCTATCTTCCAACATCCCAAGACTAAGTTAATGCCATAAGCTCCACGAGTGCTAAAGTAATATTGGTGTGTTAGCATTGCTAATTTTTTCATTCAAAGAGAAGTTCTTTGTTGTGCACTTAGTACTATTGAGATGTTAACTTAGTGATAATACCTGATCCAATCGAACTAAGTCTTGATCGTTTGCTCGGGACGAGCAAAGGTTAAGCTTGGGGGATCTTGTTGACGGGATATAAGACCCATTTTGGTATACTTAGAAACCCGTCAACAAATTCTCGATGGAAGGAAGATAAGCATCACATGAGTATATTTATCACTAATAAAGTTTCACTTGTACTCTTAGCTTGTGAAATGCAGGGAAGATGGAAATGAGCCCTGTGGGACCCAATATCCAGTCGACCGACCGGTGTTGGTCTCACTGTGGCCGACCTCCAAGCATGGTCCTTGACATGCTATAGGGAGACCATCCTAACCCCTAGAACCAAGTGTGTCACCTTTCAACGATCCAAACATTTGACACATCGGTCCAAGGATTCACATAGAAGCAACTAAGGAAGCAAGTGAACTCAACTTCGGACAAGACCGCACGTGACGTATGGGGATAGCACTAGAAGCCGCAGTGGGCGGGCACCCCAAAGCCGGGTCCTGGGCCGACCTCGGCCTTGGTGGCCTACCACCCGCACAAGCCTCCCATAGCCACCTGGACCTTCTAGAAGGGGAGTGGGACCTATAGGTCAACCAACCCCTGGTCGGCCGACCTGACCAATGAAGGGTTGACACCGTCCTAGCATCCCATCGATTCCGGGACCTTCCGTAAGGGGAGCTGGGACCCACAGTCGCCCAACCCCCGGTCGGCCGACCTGGGATGTGGGCCCACTCAAGGTCGGTTGCACTCCACCGACCTCCCCATCACATTTCCCATGTGTGGGAATTCCCAGACGTCCATTCCAAGGTCGGTGGATCCAACGGCGTATGGTGGAGGGACACACGGATCGATGATGTGGCGGTGGAGTAGCCCCTACTCTACCCACTTGGAGTAGCCCCTACTCCACCTCTCCACTATAAATACCCCCTCACTCCCTCTCATTCAGGACATCAAGGAGAAGCCTCTTGAGAGCATGTGAAGCTATGTAGTCCACAGTAGTAGTAGTGTGGGAGTTAGAGTGAGTCGGCGAAGCTCGGGGTCTCCGGAATTGTCTTCTCGGAGAGTCCGGTATGTCTTCCTCTTATTCTAGTAAGATTCTCAGCATTTAATATATTATTCTTCCTTTACTTTCCTCTGAGTAGTGCTAGTATTTACTTTATGTTTTAGTTACCTTAAGTATACAATCCTCTTTGCTGGCACATTGCTTTGCCTTGTTGTGAAGTGCTCGAAGCCTTGGCTAGGCCTAGAGTAGCTAGGAGGCTAAGAGTAGTAGGAATAGTGTAGACGTGGTGTCTAGACTAGGACTGCCAATGTGGACTTCTTGTCGCACTCAAGAACGCCCGGAGCGAAGTGTGACAGACCTCTCCGGGACCTTAGAGTTATCTTGTGGTGTTCGTAGGCAAGTTTAGTTGGTCCGAACCGGTAGCCGCCTCGTGGGGTGACCGTGCCACCCCGTTTCGCCTATCGGCCACAGCATGAGGAGAGTTAACTCTCACGTATACTTAGGATAGTCGGGACGTAACCTAAACACTAGGACTAATTCATGGAAGTAAAGCCAAGATACATTAGGAATCTCACACTCTCTCATTGCCCTCTCACCTAGCCGCTACTCCACTAGTTATCTCCTAGAATCTCTTGCTAGCTTCTTGATCCATCCTTCCTATACACTTCGTTTATCCTCTATCACTAGTAATACTAGATGATAGACATCTCGGATCTCCTTTCCCTATTGACTCCTAGCTACGGCTTTCCCTTGGGAGAAATATAAATCGACAACCTTGGAATACTCCTCGGTGAAATGCTACGGGTACATTCTAAGGCGCTTGCGGAATATCCAATAGTTAGAGAATTACCCTCCGGCATTTCGGCATTGCCGCCATACTTCCGTGGTTGCGCTAAGAAATGCCAACTGATCTTCTCGTGGTCCGGTCGGCATGGTTGCTATGTGATCTTCCATGTAAAATTATTGTTGTGCCGTGTGCAAGCACCTTTATTAAAAACTGCCGCTAAGTGATCATCCGAATTATTGAAACTGAATGTTGAGTGATCATCCAACCACTTTATGTTTCAGGATGCTGAGTGATCATCCTAATACTATATGGGTCCAACCCCTCTGTAGGCCATAGTGGATTTATACGAAAACCTAAGGTCGCATCTTTCGGGTACGAGATCTTGTTAGGCCTTTCCTACCATTGATCATGGTCGGATCGCATCTATCATGTGGGGAAAATTGTACCCCTCCGCAGAGTGCATTAATCCTATTCGAATAGCCATGTCCTTAGTATGGGCAACCACTAGGATGAGGTCCCCTTTGATTAGTTACCTCCTGATATTTATGCTAATATTGTTAATTAATTAATTAATTATTAACTCAAGAACTGGTGAGAAGGGATAATGCTCTCCTAGGGCCCAAACTACCTTAAGATAATACCACCATCTCCACCATCCATATTACCACCACCCCTTGTTAGGGCTTGCTGAGTACGTATGTACTCACCTGTTGTTGACTCCATATTACCACCATCGAGCCCCTCCCACAGGCCTCCTTCCTCGGCCGCCGCCGGAGCTTGGCGCCAGCAATCCGGCTGACGGGTCGTCGTCTCCCGCTCCCTCTCCTCCCTCTTCTCTCCCGGTGGTGCTCTCGAGATCTGGTTGGAGGCGGCGGCCGACGGCAGGATTTCGAGCCTCTGTGCCCGGATCTGGTGGCCCCTCGGTCGGATCCGCTCTGCTCGTGCTCAGATCCACAGCGTGGTGGTGCGGCGACGTACTGGTGGTGTGCTCCGGCCTACCTAGATCTACAAAGATGCGAGGTGACGGCGGTGCGGCAGCTCGCCGGCAACGCCGTGGTGGCGTGGCCGGCCCAGCTAAGGTGGTGTGCCCTAGTGGCACCATGGTGGCGCTCGGCCGGTGGCCCGCCATTGGCACACCCATGGTGCCTTGGTGGGTGCGGCTACCAGGCCAGCCGGCCGGGTGGAGGTCGTCGATCCGCCGCCCGATGCTAGAGCCGGTGGTCCCTAGGCCGGATCTCGATCCGTGGAGACGATGTGCATGCAGACGGCGGCAGCTTGGATGTAGAGGCTACCGGAGGCCTTGTGCGACGTGGTTGATGCGGGGCCCGCCGGCGGTGGATTGGGACATTGGTGGGCCGGGACGATCTGGGCCTCTTTCGATCCCGCCCTCTTCTCCCGCCCAACCGCCTTCCCCTTCCTCAGCCGGTTTCCGTGGCGGGGTCCCGCTTGCCGCTAGTCGGCCTTGCCGGTTCCAGCTCGGAGGTGGACTCTCTCGTTGGGCTTCTCCCGGCACTTTCTTGGCCGACGTCCCTGGGCGGTGGACGGGCGGGTGGCCGTCGCTAAACCATCGCCACATCCTGCCTTGTTTGTAGGGGTCGGTCTCTGGCAGCGATGGTGTGGAGTTGCATGAGGTCGGGGCGAAAGCCTGGACATCAACGTCTGCGGACGCTGTCCCTCCTTGGAGGCGTCTTTTTCTACCTCTCCTCCTACATGTTGGATTTTGCAGGTGAAAATCTTCCCTCGGTGGGCTAGCTTGTCGACACTCTTGGCGTCATTTCCTTCTTGAAGGCTTTGCTAGGCGATCCAGTTTCCACTGTGGACCTCTTGCCGGCTGTCATGGCGCTTCCCCAAGGTTGTTGGTGTTCATTGCTCCAATGGTGATGGTGGTGCTCGGTCCTCCAGTCATTTTCTTCGGCCAAGTTGTTAGTTGTGTAGTTGTTATTAGTTGAGTCGTTGCGACCAAGTTGCAAGTGGTGGCGTGAGTTTAGTTGTGTAGGATGAGTGGGGCACTCTCATCAGTTGTATGGTTTTTACGGGCCCAGCTTTCCATTCAAAAAAAAAAATGGGCCGACACTTGCCTTTTTTCTTTCTTCATCTAATAGAAATCGCGGCAAAGCTTCGCCGTCCTTTCTAAAAAAAGAGGACCCAATAAAATCTAAGTACATGGAACATCTCACTGGTGACACCAACCTAGTGCCATGCTCTAACACCACGGTAATAACAACCAGCATCATCCCGAGCGATGTATCACCCAACACCACGGTACCTTACTCTTCCCCTGTTTTCTTTAGTTTGTTGTCTCTAGGAGGAGGAGCAATAGAAATTGAAATAGAGGAGAACAGAGGAGGAATTAGGATCGGATGGCATCTGCAGATAGGCTTAAGTAGCACCAGCACTATTCGGGTGGTTTCAAAGTACATCTATGCAGGACATATCAGTCTCCTTGAATGCAACATAAATACACTCACTCATTGGCTCATTGCCATAGTACATCCATCAAACATCATTATATATATATATATATATATATATATATATATATATATATATATATATATATATATCTCTCTCTCTCTCTCTCTCTCTCTCTCTCTCTCTCTCCAGTATCTGCTGCTCGGTGCTAGCTACTACGCACAACTCGCCTCTCCCTTGGCACCATCAGTGTTTAAGTCCCCACATGTACATCCATGCCAGCATTTTTAGAAGAATATACAGTGGCAATGGAAGGTACTGGGATGCAGGGTTACACCTACTATGATACCGGATGCAGGGTTACACCTAGTATGATACCAGGGTTGCATTGACATGGATAGCAGACTGCTGGGTCGACATGCGTAGTCATTTATTGGACCCAGGCCCCAGTCCCTGGAGACATACTCACACGCCTTTGCTCATTCAGCAGAGCCGCTCATTGCAACTTGCCCGGATCCAGGTTAGAGACAGGACAGCAGCAGTGCCGCTCGCCATCGCTGGTTCTTTGTTAGACGGGACAGCGGCAGTACCGCACACATCACCGTTGAGCAATGGCCAATGAGCATGATCCCCGCACTGCACAGCACGTGGTGGACCATGGATGTGTTGATCGTGTCACTTTGTATATGTTTAGTGTTTTCAATGGAATTTCATGGCCACTAATAATAACTCCAAGCACGCAATGTATAGCACATCTAGGTAGCGTTTTTACCTGCTAATTTCTTCTGGAAACATAGCACACGAAAAGCTGTGCCCAAAAATCAGATTTGCCATCAAATAAAACTAAGCCCATGTACACAACGGCGCAAGGGTCATCTCCATGATCATGTATGAGTGTACTGCGTTGAATCCAAATGGTTTAATTTCGATGTGTAGGTAGCAGGTATCAGTATGACTGATTACAATATAATACTGCCAAGCCTCCTAAACTCGTAGTAAGAGATTGCAATGAAGGGCATAGAAGAGCTTACTGACAACGGTTTCGAGTGATATATAGGCTGTGATAATAAGTGGCTATAAGGCGTTATGGAACAGAAATTAGCAGTTTAATGCATTTACTTGTTGACAAAAAAAAAAAAAAAACTGTTTTATAGGTCTTATCAAGGGTTGGCGGGCAGCATCACTGGTATGTCCACCGCTTATTCGAGGGTGCCAGTACTTATATATATTTGTTATTTGCTACTCTACTGCTACCAGTCAATCGTTGGTGGGTGGATGCATGCTTGCTGCCAATTGTTACTTTGTTAGGACAAAAAAATTACGAAATGTAAAACAAACATATAAACCACTTCCTACGATCCAGCCTTGGTCAGGAATATACGATCCAGTCTTGGTCATGATTATACACGTAGTAGGAATGCAAGGCTTCGGGATGTATGTTTCCAGATGAACTGTGGAAGTTGGCGAGTTACACATTTAGGTGGAGACCAATGGAAGAGGGCCATAGAACAGTGCCCGCAAGTCAATGGGCAGGGTCCACGGTGGACTACGGGTGCTGCGCCGTGAGACGGGAACGAAAGACGATGAATTTGCAGTTGGGCTCCTGTGGGGGGAAATCCTAAAATTTTGGATTACAAGAGGGTACACACAAGTAGCTACTACCTTCATGGCTGAGCGTTCGGTGTAGTTTAATATTGTGCAGATGGAACCGAATCATACATCTAATATACTCTAGCTGATTCCATAGTTGTTCCCGAAACTAGTTTGAAATTATGTAACCAAAGTGGTTGTACTATCACTACTACACAAAAAATAACCGTGGCGGGCGTTTTTGATTTCCCACAGGGCAAACGCGTCCGCCACGGTGCTAAGGCCACAAGGTAAATCACGGCCTCACCATGGCGGGCACCTTTGCCCCGCGGGAAATCTATCATTGGCAAGGGGGCACCTTACACGCCCGTAACGGTTAATCGGCAAAAAAAAAAAAAAAAAAAAAAAAAAAAAAAAAAAAATTCCATGAGCCCACCGACAAGCCCATTCCCGAGCCCACCGGTGAGCCCGTTCGCAGCCCGGTAGTCGGATCCAGCACCTCGTTGCCATCGCCGGCGAGCCCGCTGCTGGAGGGAGGCCGCCGTGGTGGTGGAGGCACCGGATCCGTCGCCGCAGCACCTGGATCCGCAGCTCCGCCACCTTGATCTGCAGCTCCGCCACCGGATCTGCGTCGCCACGCGCTGCCGAAGAGGGAGAGGAGAGGGTGCAACCACCGTGGTGGTGGATGTAAGGTCCTAGATGGCTAGAGGGGGGGTGAATAGCCTATAAAGATTTCTACAAACTCACTAAGCAAACTTCATTAGATAAACAAACGGCGGAAAGCAAGTTACGCTTAGCCTACTAGGTGTTGCAAGCCTCCTATCCAACAATTCTAGTAGGTGATCACTAGCACAAACAATAGCTACCACTAGTGATCAAGAGTTCTACCCACGGGATTTAATCTACACAAGGAGTGGTTCCCGACCGACCACACAAGCAATTCTACCCACGGGATTTAGTCTACACAAGTTGTGGTTCCCGACCGACCACGCAAGCAATTCTACTTTGCAAGAAGGTAATCAAAGTAATACAAGAGAGGGTAGGAGCGTGTTATACCAACGCGTAGAGTCGAGGTTGCCAATCACCAATAAGATGAACAATCAATCACAATCGGCAACACACAAAGGATGATGACCAATCACCGGAGACAAGATGAACACAATGATTTATCCCCGGATGTTCACTTGGGCACCGCCAAGCTACGTCACCCGTTGTGTCGACCAACACCTAGATGGTTCCCTGTGACCCTCAAGTCACTAGCCCCTCAAGGCTCGCCCGCAAGGCACCGCAAGACACCACTCTCAAGCGAGGTACTCAACGACACGCGCAATCCACTAGGATGCTCTTCGTGATCCCCACGAGGTGAGCTCAAACCTCTCACAATCAACCGGAGGTGGCCAAGAACAATCACCTTCTCTTGCCAACGCTCCAACAATCTCCAAGCCGGCTAGGAGCGGTACTCTCCAAGAGTAACAAGAAATCCACCGGCTAAACCACCCACAAGTGCCACTAGAATGCTCTCAAGCAATGCAATGCACTAGGTGATCTCTCAATCTCACTAGGATTCACAATCAAGCAAGAGAGATGAGAGGGAGATTGTTTTTCCGTCACAAAGATGAATGAATGAGTTAGGAAGTCAAGAGAGGGAGCCAAGCCCGGCCACCCATCTATTTATAGCCCAAACTCTTCAAACTAGCCGTTGCCCCTGGGCCGACTCCGCAACACGCGCCGGACGCGTCCGCCGATCGCCGGACGCGTCCGGCGCTTCGCCGCGCCACGTCACCCGACCGTTGGAACTTCTCCGTTCGAATCCACCGAGCGCGGACGATGAACAAGGAACCACCCGAGTCCGACGCGCGTCCGGCGCGTCGCAGCCTTGACCTCGAGCCCTCGCGAGACCACGCCGGACGCGCTCGGGCGGCCGCGTCCGCCGCGCGTCCGACCGAGGACCCGCGCAACGCCCGAGACCGGAACTTTCGGGTCGGCGTCCGACCGCGCCGGACGCGTCGGCCGCCGCGGTCCGACGCTCTTCAAGGTCAGCCCGCCTAACTTGCGCCGCGCCACAATGCGCCACCATGCGCGGACGCGTCCGGCGCTCGCCTAAGGCGCGCCCGCGCCCCGCATAGGCCGCTTTCGCCGTGTCGTCGATCCAAGTTCTCCAACATACTATCGAACAAGTATATCAACTTGATCCTCGTAGATAGCATGAACTCAACCAAAATTTGCATCCGGCGCAATAGAAAATATGCCTCCAATTTTCTCGACTCAACCCTACAAACCATAGCGCGAACATTCGCCACCTTTGTAAATGTGCCAACACCACCAAGTGTACATCTCCATGTGCTTGTGTGTTAGCTTTTCACAAACATTTCCCAAAGGTTAGGTTAGCTCACTAGGCCCTACATGCAATGCACTTCATGAATTCACCTAGTGGCACCCGTGCGTCGAATAGCCGATAAGACTTCCCTCTTAATAGTGCGGCTATCGAACCTAAACCACTCACACCCTCTATGGTGTCTTGAGTGCAAAACAAAATGGCCCTATAGGTTATACCTTTGCCTTGAGCCCATTTTGTTCCTCCAAAAGATATGAACACTTCACACCATCATGTGACCGTCTCGATCCATCGATCTTGACTTCACTTGCCCTTCACCGTGCATCGGTCCATCGGCGCCTAGTCTTGCCCGAGCTTCACCATCGCATGGTCCTTCACTCCGAAGCCTCGACAAGCCCTTCACCTTCAACACCGGTCCATGGAGCCAAGCATCGTCTTGATCTTCATCTTTGATCACATGACATGTGTCATGCTTCATATGCAATAAGCTCATCATGTGGACAACCTTTCTCTAAATCAACCACTTAGATAAACAAGGTTAGTCCTAGATTTCATCAATTAGCCAAAATCAAACTAGGGACTTTCAATCTCCCTTTTTGGTAATTGATGACAACCTCAACAAAGATAATTTTATAATAAAGATTTTAAACTTGTCATACTTGTCCAATCATTAAGCTCAAAAGAGAAATTTGGACAACTATAGCAAGTTCGGTTTTGGTAGTATTGCTCCCCCTACATATGTGCATAGAGTTTGATTTAAAGCTTTGCACATATGCATGGATACAAGTGTGGGGAGAGTAATTCTACCAAAATGATGGTAAGGTGTAAGAAATGGACCTTTGAAGCGTGATACCAATCGGAGTTGCCTTTTACACCATCCTTAGCATCATGAAGTAACTAGACATCCATCAAAAACTCAAGAACCCCGTGAGATCAACATTATAAGCAAAGTTCTTGAACCACTTGTAAGGCAAGAGGAGTCTAGTTACAACCTATGCATGCTAGTAGATCATTACACCATTCAAGTCCTATACTAGCATTGCACCACACAAGCAAGAAGACACCACTTGTATAAAACTTAGAAACTAGGTGCCATGAGCAAGTCATATGAGAATGCACAAACAAATGCAACAACGTTGTTCATGAACTTGCTCCCCCTTCTTGTGTGCAACAAAATTTTATTTACCCCTTTATCATGTTCAATCATCTTTTTCTCTCCCCCTTTGTCAATAATTGCCCAAAAATGGGATCAAATTGTGGAGAGAAAATGACTTTGATGGAGTAAACAAAACTTTAGTCAAATTTGGTTCAATCTAGACTACTTGCCAAAGACATTTAATTTGGTTTGAACCAAAGACAAGCTTCTTCACACCTCATGACAAGGGTTATCTTGCCTATGTTGAATTAAACACTTGTAGCAAATATTCTAGATTCAACACTAGGATTGCAAGCCCACAAACATGTCATATGCCACCACTAGAACAAACAAAGCACAAAAGCAATAGTGGTAAGCATATATACATCAAACACATTTGATTTATCATGAATGCTCCAAATGCACCTTGTATGTCTACATGTGCTACCATAAGTATAATCCTAAGCATGAATGACATGTCACACAATGGTACCTTGCATTGTCGAAGGAGAGGCATGTCAAGTAGTGGTGGGGTGCATTCAACACATGTTTGAGAAATCAAGAATGTTCAACTCATTCCTTAGCTTGCAAAACCTTCTTTCATCAAGTGGCTTGGTGAGGATGTCGGCAAGTTGATCATCGGTGCCCACACTTTCAATGGAAATGTCACCCTTTTGTTGATGATCTCTTATGAAGTGATGCCTTATGTCAATGTGCTTTGTTCTTCCATGTTGAACCGGGTTTTGTGTCATCTTGATTGCACTTTCATTATCACAAAACAATGGCACATTCTTGAAGTTGATGCCATAATCCTTCAAAGTTGACTTCATCCAAAGCAATTGTGCACAACAACTCCCGCACTAACATATTTGGCTTCGGCGGTAGAGATTGCCACACTATTTTGTTTCTTTGAGGACCATGACACAAGTGATCTTCCAAGAAGTTGACATGTACCACTTGTGCTCTTTCTATTGATCTTGCAACCACCATAGTCGGAGTCCGAATATCCAATCAATTCAAACGTTGACCCCTTGGGATACCACAATCCAACATCTCTTGTTTGCTTCAAGTACCTCAATATTCTCTTTGCGGCCGTGAGATGACTTTCTCTATGTGAGGCTTGATATCTAGCACACATGCAAACACTAAATATGACATCCGGCCTTGATGCGGTGACATAGAGTAGGCTTCCAATCAATGACCGATAATCCTTTTAATTCACCATATTGCCATCATGATCACTATCAAGATTCCCATTGGTGCCCATTGGAGTTGAGATTGGCTTTGCATCTTACATTCCAAACTTCTTCAACATGTCCCTTATGTATTTCCCTTGACTCACAAATGTCCCATTCTTCAATTGTTTGACTTGAAGACCAAGGAAATAGCTAAGTTCACCAATCATGGACATCTCAAACTCTTTGCCATCATTTCACCAAATTCTTCACAATATGCTTGATTGGTTGATCCAAAGATGATATCATCAACATAGATTTGCACAATGAAGAGATTATTACCAATCTTCTTGGTGAATAGAGTAGTATCAACCTTACCCATAATGAACCCCTTGGATTGAAGGAAAGTCTTCAATCTCTCATACCATGCTCTAGGTGCTTGCTTCAAGCCATACAAAGCTTTTTTCAACTTGTACACATGGTTGGGCTTCTTCTCATCTTCAAAACGGGAGGTTGCTCAACATATACTAGCTCATTGATGATCCCATTGAGAAATGCACTCTTGACATCCATTTGATATAACTTGATATTGTGGGCACATGCATAAGCCAATAGAATCCTTATTGCTTCCAATCTTGCCACCGGAGCATATGTTTCATCATAGTCAAGACCTTCAACTTGAGTATAGCCTTGTGCAACTAGTCTTGCTTTGTTTCTAATCACAACACCATCTTGATCTTGCTTGTTCTTGAAAACCCATTTGGTTCCAATGACATTGTGATCCTCCGGCCTCTCAACTAACTCCCACACATTATTTCTTGTGAAGTTATTAAGCTCTTCTTGCATTGTCGTGATCCAATCGGCATCATACAAGGCTTCCTCAATTTTCTTTGGCTCTTTGGTTGACACAAAAGATGCATACTCACAAATCATAGCCACTCTTGATCTTGTTTGTACACCACTTCTAATATCACCAATGACACTATCAATTGGGTGATCTCTTGCAACATGTTGTGGTTGTAGCACTTGCACCTGATTGCTTGAGCTTGGTTGATCACTTGACTTGTCCTCGTTGGATGAACTAGCACCATGATCTTGCACTTGAGCATTGCTAGCTTGTCTCAATGGAGAGTTGAGAACTTCATCTTTATCATCTTGCACATCAACCACTTGCCTTGCTCTTATGTCACCAATGTCCATGTTCTTCATAGCTTCAACCAATTGGTTTCCACCAACATCTTCTAGATTCTCATCTTCATCTTGTGACCCATTGGTTTCATCAAATTGCACATCATGAACTTCCTCTCTAATGCCACTTGAATTGTTTCAAACTCTATAAGCCTTGCTTGTAGTTGAATAACCGAGTAGGAACCCTTCATCACATCTCTTTTCAAACTTCCCCAATCTAGTGCCCTTCCTCAAGATATAGCATTTGCAACCAAACACTCTAAAATAGCCAATGTTGGGCTTTCTTCCATGAAGTAGCTCATATGGGGTCTTCTCAAGCAAAGTATGACAATAGAGCCTATTGATATAATGACATGCCGTGTTGATTGCTTCATCCCAAAATGATTGACTAACATTGTACTCATGAAGCATTGATCTAGCCATATCAAGCAATGTTCTATTCTTCCTCTCAACTAGGCCATTTGATTGTGGAGTGTACTTGGCCGAGAATTGATGACCAATGCTATAGTGATCACACAATTCTTCCATTCTTGTATTCTTGAATTCACTTCCATTGTCACTTCTCACTTTCTTGATTCTCATGTCAAACTCATTGTGAACTCTAGTGAGAAAGGTCTTGAAGGTGTCATACACTTCACTCTTGTCACTAAGAAAGAATACCCATGTGAATCTTGTGAAGTCATCCACTATGACAAACCCATACTTGTTGCCACCAATACTTGTGTATGTAGTTGGGCCGAATAGATCCATGTGCAACAACTCAAATGCCTTGCATGTGCTCATTATACTCTTCTTTGGATGTGAGCTACCAACTTGCTTCCCGCTTGACATGCACTACACAACTTGTCCTTCTCAAATACAACATCTTTCAACCCTTCAACAAGATTGTGTTGTGTGAGCTTCTTCAATTGTTTCATGCCAACATGCCTAAGCCTTCTATGCCAAAGCCAACCCAAACTTGATTTTGATATCAAACATGTTGTCAAAGAAGCTTCACTAGTGTTGAAATCAACAAGATAGAGATTCTCATATCTAAAGCCTTTGAACACCAAGTTGGAGCCATCAAGAGAAACTACCTCAACATCATTTGCTCCAAAGATGCACTTGTAGCCTCGATCACAAATTTGTGCCACCGAGAGAAGATTGAAATCCAAGCTTTCAACTAGCATCACATTGGAGATACTCATGTCATTTGATATTGCAATCTTGCCCAAACCAACAACCTTGCCTTTCTTGTTATTGCCAAAAGTAATTGACTCAATGCCACTATCATTCTTCTCAATTGAATCAAACATTCTTGATGTGCCGGTCATGTGTTGAGAACACCCACTATCAATAATCCAATGCCTTCCTCCGGCTTTATAATTCACCTACAAGCAAATCAATGAAGCTTAGGTACCCATTTTTGCTTGGGTCCTTGTAGGTTAGTGACTAAGCTCTTTGGTACCCAAATTGCCTTCTTCTTTGGGCCAACAATGGGTGTACCAACAAACTTAGCTTGCACACCTTTCACACCCTTGGTAAGCACATAACAAGAATCAAAAGGTATAGCATTGTCAAGTTTCTTGTTTTGTTGCTTCTTGTTGCGCTTTGCTCTAGGTGCCCAACTTGCTTGCATCTATAGCAAAACCGACCATTGCTCTTCACAAAGCTAGGCTTTGGAGTTGCAAAGGCCGACTTGCCCTTCTTGGGGGTATATCCCAATCCCTCTTTGTTAAGAGAGAACCTTTGGCTACCCAAGCACTTTAGCAAGCGGGCCTCACCACCATAGGCTTTGCCTAAGGCATGAGTGAGCTCATCCACTTCCTTCTTGAGAGTCTCATTCTCATCCATAAGTGTAGCATCACAAGTGAAGCCATCACTAGTAGTAGAGGTAGAGTCGATGGTGGTGGTGGATGATGTGCTACAAGAAGGGTTAGCATTTATCATGATGATAGGTTGATAAAATGACTCATCAATGATGTCACAAGTAAGGCCTATATCACATGATGCAACCACCACTTTCTTTGCTTGTTGCTCAAGTAGAAGTGAGTGAGCCTTTTCAAGCTTAGAATGAGCATCACCAAGTTTCTCATGGTCTTCCACTAGACACTCATGAGTGGTCATAAGCTCACCTAGGGCTTTCTCAAGTATTTCTACTTTCATTGAAAGCTTCTTGCACTCCTTTTCCTTGGCAATAGCTATATCTCTAGTTTCTTGCATCAAGTCATATAATTGATCCTTAGAAGGTTCATCATCATCATCAACATTATCAACATCGTGAGCATATTCCATCTCACTATCATCATCACTATCATCATATTGTTCCTTTGTTTCCTTGGCCATGAAGCATGATGGTGATGTAGAGAATAATGAAGACTTCTTGTTGATGGCGATGGAAGCCATAGCCTTGTTGCTTGAATCTTCATCTTCATCATCATTGTCACTTTCCCAAGTGACCACAAATGCACCATTCTTGCCCTTCTTGAGTGTCATCTTGGCCTCATACTTCTTCTTCTCAAACTTGCCCTTGTTGTAGTTCTTCTTCTTCTCATATGAGCATTCGGCTTGTAGATGCTCGGTGCTATCACAATTGAAGCACTTCCTTAGTTGTTCTTGCTTCTTGAAATTGTTTCTCTTGAAGCCTCTTCTCTTGATGAACATGTGACCCATCTTCTTCACCACAAGAGCAAGTGCCTCATCATCAATCTCAAAGTCACCATCTTCATCATTGTTTTCTTCTTCTTCAAACATTGGTGCTTTGCCCTTGGAGGATGTGGCTTGGAATGCCACGGTCTTCTTCTTCTTCTCTTCTTCCACCTTCTCATCATCTTGATCAAATTTGTCATATGTCAAGACTTCACCAAGCAAATCATTTGGCTTCTTATCTTCAAGCCCATCTCTTTGTAGCATTAGCTTCAACATCTTGAAGCTCTTTGGCAAGCATATCAAGAACTTGTGACAAAAATCTTCATCTTTTGTCTTGTGCCCCAAACTCTTGAAATCATTCACAATCACTTGCAAACGATGAAACATTTCAATGATTGTTTCATCCTCTTTCTTCTTGAAGTTCTCAAACTCACTCTTGAGTCCATATAGCTTTGCACTCTTCACAACCTTGGTGCCTTCATAGGTCTCACCCAACCTTGTCCACACTTCACTTGCACGCTCCAAGTCCTTGATCCCCTCAAACACCTTTGTATCAATGCCATTGTATAAGGTGTTGAGAGCCATTCTATTGCATGTTGTGTTGGCTCTATCTTCATCGGTGAGATGATCATTATTAAGAATAGCATAGTCATGCAAAGTAACTTGCAAGACTCTCTTGAATTGAACCGAGATACATGATCATCTTTCTCTTCCAATGGTCAAAAGAACCAACTCCATCAAACATAGGCGGTTTGCCCCCAACATGGTTGAACACAATTTGAGCCATCTTAACACCGTAGGATGTTAAGCCTTGCACAAAAACGGTGACCTCGGCTCCGATACCACTTGTAAGGTCCTAGATGGCTAGAGGGGGGTGAATAGCCTATAAAGATTTCTACAAACTCACTAAGCAAACTTCGTTAGATAAACAAACAGCGGAAAGCAAGTTACGCTTAGCCTACTAGGTGTTGCAAGCCTCCTATCCAACAATTCTAGTAGGTGATCACTAGCACAAACAATAGCTACCACTAGTGATCAAGAGTTCTACCCACGGGATTTAATCTACACAAGGAGTGGTTCCCGACCGACCACACAAGCAATTCTACCCACGGGATTTAGTCTACACAAGTTGTGGTTCCCGACCGACCACGCAAGCAATTCTACTTTGCAAGAAGGTAATCAAAGTAATACAAGAGAGGGTAGGAGCGTGTTATACCAACGCGTAGAGTCGAGGTTGCCAATCACCAATAAGATGAACAATCAATCACAATCGGCAACACACAAAGGATGATGACCAATCACCGGGAGACAAGATGAACACAATGATTTATCCCCGGATGTTCACTTGGGCACCGCCAAGCTACGTCACCCGTTGTGTCGACCAACACCTAGATGGTTCCTCGGTGTGACCTCAAGTCACTAGCCCCTCAAGGCTCGCCCCGCAAGGCACCGCAAGACACCACTCTCAAGCGAGGTACTCAACGACACGCGCAATCCACTAGGATGCTCTTCGTGATCCCCATGAGGTGAGCTCAAACCTCTCACAATCAACCGGAGGTGGCCAAGAACAATCACCTTCTCTTGCCAACGCCTCCAACAATCTCCAAGCCGGCTAGGAGCGGTACTCTCCAAGAGTAACAAGAAATCCACCGGCTAAACCACCCACAAGTGCCACTAGAATGCTCTCAAGCAATGCAATGCACTAGGTGATCTCTCAATCTCACTAGGATTCACAATCAAGCAAGAGAGATGAGAGGGAGAGTGTTTTTCTGCTCACAAAGATGAATGAATGAGTTAGGAAGTCAAGAGAGGGAGCCAAGCCCGGCCACCCATCTATTTATAGCCCAAACTCTTCAAACTAGCCGTTGCCCCTCGGGCTGACTCCGCAACACGCGCCGGACGCGTCCGCCGCTGATCGCCGGACGCGTCCGGCGCTCTTCAGCGCGCCACGTCACCCGACCGTTGGAACTTCTCCGTTCGAATCCACCGAGCGCCGGACGATGAACAGTGAACCGCCCGAGTCCGACGCGCGCGTCCGGCGCGCGTCAGCAGCTTGACCTCGAGCCCTCGCGAGACCACGCCGGACGCGTCTGGCGGTCGCGTCCGCCGCGCGTCCGACCGAGGACCTGCTGCAACGCCCGAGACCAGAAACTTTCTGGTCGGCGTCCGGCGGCGGCCGGACGCGTCTGTCGCCGCGTCCGACGCTCTCTGCAAACCATAGCGCTAACATTCGCCACCTTTGTAAATGTGCCAACACCACCAAGTGTACATCTCCATGTGCTTGTGTGTTAGCTTTTCACAAACATTTCCCAAAGGTTAGGTTAGCTCACTAGGCCCTACATGCAATGCACTTCATGAATTCACCTAGTGGCACCCGTGCGTCGAATAGCCGATAAGACTTCCCCTCTTAATAGTGCGGCTATCGAACCTAAACCACTCACACCCTCTATGGTGTCTTGAGTGCAAAACAAAATGGCCCTATAGGTTATACCTTTGCCTTGAGCCCATTTTGTTCCTCCAAAAGATATGAACACTTCACACCATCATGTGACCGTCTCGATCCATCGATCTTGACTTCACTTGCCCTTCACCGTGCATCGGTCCATCGGCGCCTAGTCTTGCTCGAGCTTCACCATCGCATGGTCCTTCACTCCGAAGCCTCGACAAGCCCTTCACCTTCAACACCGGTCCATGGAGCCAAGCATCGTCTTGATCTTCATCTTTGATCACATGACATGTGTCATGCTTCATATGCAATAAGCTCATCATGTGGACAACCTTTCTCTAAATCAACCACTTAGATAAACAAGGTTAGTCCTAGGTTTCATCAATTAGCCAAAACCAAACTAGGGACTTTCTGTGGATCTGCAGCTCCGCCACCGGATCTGCAAAGGGAAGAGGCAGCGGATGAAGAGGAGCAGGGGATGAAGAAGATGAGAGAAACACGAGCCAGGATCGCACCTTCTCGTCGGTCCTCCACGCCACACGCCGAGCGCCGCCGCTGCTCCATGCGCCGCCGCCGCACCATGAGCCGCCTGGCCATGCGCTGCTGTAGCCGCCCCGCGCTGGATCTCGCACGGCACCGCGTCGGATCTCGCACGGTGCGGCTGGGGGAGGGGCACCGCCATAGTAGGGGAAGAGTAGGGAAGGGGGCGCCGGCTTGGGCTCGGGAGGAGGGGCACCGCCCTTGGCTCGGGGAGGAGGAGCACGCACGGCGGCAGAGGAGGACCGGAGGAGGAGGGGCATCGCTTGGGGAGAGGGAGGGGAGAGGAGGAGGCGCGTCGCTTGGCGAGGGAGCACCGCCTAGGCACGTCGGGGGAGAGAGGAGCGCGGCCGGGGAGAGAGGAGCCGTGGGCGGGGAGAGAGGGAGGGAGAGGACCGAAGGAGTGAAAACCCTAGAGTCATATATTTATATGACGAATATTATCGGGCCTTCTGGGCTGTCTTTGGGCCGGGATCATTTCCGTGGCGGGCTTTTAACGTTGCCCACCGCGGTAAATTGATTTACCGCCGCGGGCATCTTAATATGCCCACCATGGAAAATAACTATTTTCCGTGGCGGTCTTGTTAAGATGTCGGGCCGTAAATCGATTTACCGCGGACAATAATTCTCATCGTGGTAAATAAAAAATGCCCCCGCGGTAAATCGTGGGATTTACCGCGCGGGCAAAAAAAGAGCCCATCACGAAGGGCGTTTGGGGCTCGTTGCGGTTAATCATTTGTGTACTAGTGATATCATTTGTCACCGCCGAGCGGATATGACCTTGTGCATATATATGCATAGCAATCACAATTCACATGTGAAGCTGAAAGCATCATGAAGCCCGTGCCCGTATGATTAATATGAAAATATCTTTTGAAATCAATGCACACACACGAGCATATTTTTCACATTACAACATCCCCACCAATGCAAGAAATAATTAATTGTAACTTGTCTACCATGTGGCCGGTGCTTGCAAGGTGACATTATATATCATTTTGATACACATAATAAACTAGCTAGCACAACCAGAGCCATTTAAGCTGCATCCATATGCCACCACTATATGGACAGAAAAGAGATGCAACCAGTCGGAATTGGAGACACCAGGACGTAGCTTTCCACCGGAAGTCATTTCCTGTTGCTGTTACATTGCCGCAGTGGTAGGGCAGTAAAGAATCGTAGATCTACATTGCCACAATATCTTTGTTTTCGACCGCACCCACTGTTTGAGACTATAGTGCATACTGCAGTGGGCAACGTTGCAGATTATGTATGACAAACAGGAACGGGACAATCAAATCACTTGGATCATCAGTCATGTTTCTGTGTGAGCGTTCGATTCAACTAACAAGTCCAAATGAGCACTAAAGCATATTGATCTACATGAGGTGCTTGCCTCTAAGCCATTGGCTCCACTTCCTTGATGAAAATATTTCATATTTTTCAAACCAGCAGGCAACGAAGATTATATATTTGCTGAACCAAGCAACAAAGACATTACTCATATTTGGTGTGTTGTAAATGACGGCGAATAAAACGATGAAGAACACAAGACCAATCACAAGTGAGACACAGGATTTAACGTGGAAAAACCCACCAATGCGAAGGGGAAAAACCACGGGCACCAGCCAAAGCAAACACTCCTCACTATTATCAAGAGTTGGGTTATAACACCGTGCGGCGACTTATAAGAGAATGATCTCAGTGGAATCTTAATTTGGGTATATGTACCGTACGTCGGGGGGCCAGCCCCCCGCACCCTCCGACTGTCTTTGTTGCTCCTGCCCACCCATCGGCTTGTACGGCCCTCCACTTCGCTCCTTCAGAAGCTGACCAATATAACGTGCAACTGATTTTGTACACATATTCAACATGGTGAACAAGGTAGGCTTCCATATTTGCCAACCAACCAAGCAGCTAATTAAAACTATTGGCTGAACAAGCCAATGAAGACAATTTTCTAAGCATGATGAGACTGACAATTCAAAGAGTTGCCCTCCATGAGCTCAATGGTTGATCTTCCGCCTTTGATGGCAACATGGGTGTTCTATGGCACAAGCTGGCATCATGCCACTTCCGGGAAGTCTTAGCGGCGTGCCATCTGCAGTTACTTCCTCTGATGACACGCTAATACAGCACGACAATACTGGACAGGCAACAGTCACCCTGCCCAAGCATACCCTGCGGCCCAGCTCAAAAGTTACCGAGAAGAGATAGTTGATCATCGACAAGAATATTGTAACTGATTTCAAACAGAATAAAGCTGTCCTCTCGCCACACTTGCTCATCTGTTCCTCGCATGTCCTTGTAGTTGATCGTCGTATGATTAATGAATAAATCTTTTGAAATCATTGCCCAAACACAAGCATTTTTCACATTACAACCACCCACCGATGCAAGAAATAATTAATTACAACTTGTGTACCATGCATGTGCTAAGTGCTTGGAAGGTGACATTATATATCATTTTGATACATACAAATTAACTCGTTAGCACAGCCAGAGCCTTTAAGCTGCATCCATATGCCACCACTGTTTTGACAAAAAAGAGATGCATGCGGTAGGAATCGGAGACACCAGGACCTAGGTTTCCACCGGAAGTCATTTCCAGCTGCTGTAACATTGCCGCAGTGGTACGGCGCTAGAGAATTCTAGATCTGGATTGCCGTAGGATCTATGTTCTCCACCACCCACCGTTCGACACTACAATGGACAAAGCAGTGGGCAACGTAGCAGTCTAGCAGATCATGTAGGGCAAACAAGAATGGGACGATAAAATTGTCTGCATCATTAGTCACATTTCCCCAAGAAGATTCAGTTCAGATCCATTATTTACAAGTTCAAATGAGGACAAGGGCATATGGAGAACTACCGTAGTCTACATGCAGCATTAGCTTTCTAGATCTACATGAGGTGTTTGCCTCTGAGCCATTGGTTTCTCAGTTCAATGACGAAAATATTTCAGATTTTTCAAACCAGTCAATAAAGATTTTATATTTCCTGGACCAAATAACAAAGACAATAATGACATTTGCCGAACAAGGTACTTATTAGGCTTCCATATTTGCCAAACCAAGCAAGCAGCTAAGACATTCATATTTGCTGAACAACGCAGGCGAGCCACCACTTGCTAGGGCGAGCTAGGATTCTAAGCTTGATGAGACTGAGAAAGTGACAATTCATTGAGGGACTCCCATCCACGAGCTCAATGATTCATCTTCCGCCTTCTCTGGCTACATGGGAGACCTTGGAGCACCTCCGCACCTAGTTCCTGGACGCACTGGCATGGGGTCATGCCACACAGTCACCGGGAACGTGGTACGGTGCCGTGTTCCGCGCTCCGGGAACGTACGTTCTGTTCCGGAAACGTGGAACATTTTTTGTTCCAACGGTGTAAAATCTTTTCAAAAACAATATTCCACGCTCCACGAACCGCGTTCCTCGTACCTAAGTACCGGGAACTTTTGTGACTGTGGTCATGCCGCTTTTCAAGCTCTTGGGAGTGTTAGCGGCGTGCCATCTGCAGCTCCTTCCTCTGATGACGCGCTACAGCACGACAACACTGGACCAGCAACAGTAGCCTGGCCCAAGCGTACCCTGCGGCCCATCTCAAAAGTTACAGGCCCAATTAATGTGGCGTATGTAATTAATCGCTATATAAATTCATAGAGAGGCAAGAGATAGTCAGAAAAGAATATATTGTAACTGAAATAGAACCTGTCCTATGTCGCACACTAGCTGGTTGGGCTGCGACCTGGCTGCTGATGCTAGCGGACAGGACTACAAAGAGGGCCACCGTGGCTTGCGTCGGGGCAGCATAGGTGGAGCCATGCCTCGTACTCGCGCCGTCGCTCGTCCGCCGGCGAGAGCGGGATCTTGACCTAGTGGCGCATGTGCCCTTCCTACGACACTGCGAAGATGTGGACTTCGGCCTCAAGCTGTTTGACTGATTTTGCTCCTTCATAAGTAGATGCTTGCTTCTTCGTAATGGTAACCATCTATACGGCGGTGGGGGTGACGAGCAGGACACCAGCCCTGTCAGCCATGCATTGAATCGGCTGCCAAGATAACGAGAGAGAGGCCATGGACTATGCTTGCAGCCTGGAGTCGGACTGCGACTCAATCCAGCTGTGGAGCTGTGGTTCCGGCCGGATACGATTTATGAACGCCTTGCGAACTTATTGATGGCAGGTGGTGTGGATCGTCCCATCAGGCGCAAATCGGTGGCAGGATTGTGAACATGAGAGATTGTGTTCAGTACAGGCCTGTACTTTGTAAGAATTCAATTGAGACTCAAGTATAATGCACATTAGCACTATAATAGTGGCTAGTATAGCACGTTGCTGGGTTCAGACAAGAAAGAAAATGTATAGTAATAGCAGAAAATGAAAATGGCAGAGGAGAAAACCTAGCTGGAACCAACAGAAAGATGAGCCAAGCTCGTGTCTGTAGAAAGCTAACTTACCACAGTCAGTGTGAAAATACAACTTAAGTTAACAGAAAGATGAGCCAAGCTCGTTGCTTTTGATAGAGTTAACAACTTCACAAAGAATGAATAAGAAGTATTTTATACTGAGTAGGTTTTAATTAAGTTGTTAACCGAGGTAATATAACAGTACAATCATCTTGAAAGTCCAAACAGTATGTCTTACCTTGAGAACTTGTTGCTCTACTGTTCTTCTTTCAGCTGCAGCTCAGCCACCCAAATAGGCAATATAGCTCGGCCATTCAGCTAACTACTTATTTCATTAACTTGAGTATAGTACTGAAATAAAAATGGAATTTCATTATCAGTGAAAAACTTCTGTAAGGGAGAATTTTTCAAGTTTTGAAAGCACAAGGTCAGATTTAAGGTTGATAACCAAGTACAAGAGATAGGATTCACACGCATGGTGGACTTGTCCACTAACCTGCTTGTCATGGCCTAGAGTTGAGACACTTGTGCTTCTTCAGTCACAGCTGTAATGTCATGGAATTCATGGGCTTCATTAGTTCACATATGCAATTGAAAAAATAACAAGACCCTATGTTATAGAACACAATAAAGATTGAAGCAGTTTCTAGTCATAGTAACTAGCTCAGTAAAGAGTACAACTATTTCTATAGAGTTTGAGTAATTAGAGAGAAACTACACATACAATGTACTTAAGCTCCAACTGGATGGTTTCTACAGAAGATACCTCTGTCAGTCCAACCATACTAATCTCTGGATAAGTGAAACATGCTGTAGGGATATGCTTAAATGATTTAGGATGTGATCCTTTCCAGAGATTTGTTTAACAACTACATTTGAATAGGAATTCAACATCAGACAGGTTCACTAAAATTCCTTTTTTATTTCAATGTACCACATTGCTGTCTACATCCAGCATCGCATACTGGAGTTAAGCATATTTGTGGCTTCTTCAAGTCTGCTCTTCCAAGTGAATTTGCTTACTGGAGTTAAGCATATTTGTGGCTAGCAAACTGTTCCTGTATATAGAACTACAAATTGAAGTTACAACACCTGTAACTCATAGTAATACCAGTGTTTGCGAACTACAATTCAGCTACCTACGGTGACAAGGGACAAATCAAATCCATCTGGGAATGGAGATAGGACGGGGGACTAGGATTGGGACTAGTACCTGGGCTAGGTGTACGTGAATGGCAGACCTGGTCTTCTGGTGGTGGTTCGTTGCTGCCTTCATGGAGATGTTGCCGTGGTCTTACTGGTGGTGGCGCTGGAGTGTCCCTTCTGCTGCGATGGAGATGAGCGCGAAGTCATGGTGGGGGCGCAGGAGACGGCGCCACGGATCCGGCCGCCCTCACCCGAGCTGCCATAGATCTGGATGCCCATGTGTGAGCACGAGCAATTGGAGCACATCGATCCTGATGCTGATGGAGGGAGCTCGGTACTTGCGCCGGATTTGAGAGGAGCGGGAGGGCGGCCCCGTGCTTCGCACCGTTGCTGCGGAAGGCCCGCGCCCCTACCCGCACTGCCGCCGCGTGAGGGCATTGCGAGGCCGCTGCCGCTGCCGTTCCTGATGCTGCTGCCGCCGCCGTCGCGAAGCACTCGCACCGCAGCCGCCACGATGTCCGCTCTCGGCGTCGCCGCCGCAGACGGATTTCTCCTCACGCCGCTAGGGTTAGGGCTCGCCGCTTGCGTTGCTCAGTGCCGGATTTGGGAATGGGATCGTGGGATGGGTGGAGGAAGCCTCGAAGACATGTGATGCCTGGTGGTATGCCCCTATGTTGGATTGGGCCAACAGGCTTTGTGACTTCCGAGCACTCAGGTACGAAGAGATGAATGGCCCAATTGGCCCAGTAAACAATATATAATTCCGTGACACGTCTTATTGGTGACGCGTCTAGGGAAAACGTGTCACATTTCTTATCCGTGACACGTCTTGTTAACCCGCGTCACCAATAAGGCTAACTATCTGTGACACGCCTGAGCAATACGCGTCATATTTTTTATCAGTGACGCGTGTTTTGTTCAAGAGTCACTGATACATTGTTATTAGTGACGCGTTTTGTTCCTAAGGCATGGGCAACAACTAAATCGGTGACGCGTCTTGCGGACCCGCGTCACTGATAGTTTATTCATGACGCGTTTTGTTCCTGTGTCACGAATCGAGGCGTCACTGATAAGCTTTTCTGGCATAGTGAGGAAAAATAATAAACTGCCCTTAAACAGAATTAATTAATTCTTTTAATTAAATAGCTGCATGAATATTTTTCGGCACTCTCAGAAAAGAAGCGGCAGGCCATTTCCTGGTGACTTCCATTCCCAGTGACTACAACATCATCCTCGTTTTTTTTCTTTCTGCTTTTCGTTGCCGTGAGTTAACTTGCAATTGCTCGGGTGGTTTTTTTCAACTAAAGACTGGTTGCTAGTGCTCGGCTGGTTCTTCTCAACTGAAGATAGGTGGGATGTTTGTGCTGCGAGTAGCAAATATATAGAGAGTGATAGATACGTGCTCCCAAAATTAAAGCAGCGCACCATATTATTACAGTTTAGATTGGTAGACGACACTTATTGAAAATTTATTTGCATTATGACACTGAATCACAGCATATATAAATTTCTTAAGGCTTGTATTTTCTTTTGGCAAACACTATACCACAGCCAATCTATAATGTCAGACAACGGTCGCTAAAACTTAATATTAGGGTCAAACAATCGGACGCTATAACTTTGTAACAAATTATCGGTCGCTATTTGTACTTGTAGTGGCGGGATATCGGTCGCTGCAGTTTGCCACGTACAATCGGTCGCTAAAACCACATCATTGAGTCGAACAATCAGTCGGTATAGCTCGTTTCCATTTTAGTGGACTCAGCCCAGCCCACTCGCACGCACTAAAATTGGCGTGGCCCACTAGCTAGTCAATGAATGCGTCACCCGAAACCCTATCACCAGCCTCACATCTCGTTCTGGTCATATTCACCAGCGCCGCACCCGTGCTCGTGGCCGGGGGCTCGCCCTTGCGCGGCCACTATCCCCGGTGCCACGACCGCCGATCTCGCCATCGCGGAGTCGTCCCCGACTGCGCGCCCGCCTACCTCGCCGTCGCAGCGCCGTCCCGTGCGCCGCGCCCGCCATCTTCGCCATCCGACCGCCGTCCTCGCGTCCTCATCGTCCGCCGCCATCCTCACCGTCGTCCCCCGCCGCGCGGTCGTCTTCTCGGGCTGCCGTCCCCACCGCATGCTCGTCGGGGTTGCCGTACCCACCCGAGCCGCCACAACCGTCGCCTCTTTTATATGGTGCTCACCCCCGCCGTCTCCCCTGTCTCTCATTTGTCTTCTTTGATTTCTCTCTAATAGACCAGATCGGTCGCTATAGACTTATAGCGACGCCACTTACGGCGACTTATACATCGGTCGCTACAACGTTATAGCGACCGATCATAGCCGCTTATAGCGACCCTTTTTGCCGACGCTAGAGATTGGCTGTGGTATAGTGAAAGTTATATTTTATTTTATTTGTTGAAGAAAATTTATGTTGCCACACAAGCTTTACTCTATTTATATATCTTTACACTCTGAGCTGCTTCCAAATTATCATGCATTATTCCTAGTTGCAAGTGAACATTGCACAAGTGTATGAGCTCTGTAGTACCGTTTGTGGTACAATTTTTGGGATATTCTTTTAAATGAAAGATGTAAAATTTAGATGCATATTTATGAGGTGGTTATTTTAATAATTGCAAAAGTGAATTATTTGATACAGATTTATGGTGCTGTTGCATGTTATTTTTCATAATTATTGCATATGTAGGTACTAAAGATAAGATTATTCAAGCGTTATTTTTGATCATTAGCAGACAGTGTACCAAATTGTCGATGGGGTGCTTTTGATAACTCATCAGAATTTCATGGATCCAATCTTCTACATACGATTTCTGCTCCAAAAGCGGGCCAGTGGGATCAGGCCACGTCGCCCGCTAAGATCTAGACCGTCTAATGCGGGCTGGTTCGGGTCCAATACCCGCTTCACTGTCGTCCCTCCCCACCGCGACCCGCAAGCCAAACGCGGCAGCACCGCACCCTAGCGCCGGCGAGGTGCGGGCACCACTGGTGGGGGCCCCAGCGGCCCCGGCGAACCCGACCAATCTGTTCACGGCCATCCCAGCGCGGGCGGGCACCCCATCGGCCCCTGCGATTCGGCGGCGCCGGCAGTGCGGGCACAGGAACAGCGGCTGAGACCGCCCCGGCGTGAGGGTTGGGCTCGAGCGCGGCAGCCACGGAGGAGTGCTCAGGCCAATGATGGCAACAAGGAGTCGGCTACTCGCAGAGGTCGTGGAAGTGGCAAAGCTCAGGGGAGGCGGCGTCTCCCGAGAACTCGCGACGGAGAAGTCGAGTGCGCTCGCAGCGGCAGAGCCCCCCACACGCGCCGTGGTGGCCGGAGCCACCGTGTCCGCGGCCCTCGCCCGCTGCAAGGTAGCTGAAGCGTTCAGAATGCTGCGTTGTGCGCTCGCACCGGGGACCTGGGGTCGCTCTGGCGACCTGGACAACCCACGCTGGACCGCCGCCGAAGACGACTGTCCCTGAGATGGCAAAGTCCGTGGAGAGGACTACTGATGGCTTGCGCACTAGCTACAACACCTCTGCTACACCTTCAGCTTAGCTGGTGATTCGAGGTGTGTTCATAGGAACTGAGCGAGTAAAATTATTTATTCACATGTTGTTCAATACCGGCAATGCCCAACAGATGCTCGATAAAATGCTTAAGATGGTATTACTCCGTCCAGTGAACAGATATGCTTTGTATATGCGTGACTTAATTTTACTGATACAAAAATTGGTTCTTTAATTCATTAACATATAATAAGTCTGAGTCCATTTGGCACAATCAATCTCCTCTTATCCTTAGCTTAACAATGTTTGTTGGCATCAATGAATTCTTGATCTTTGCCAAGTCTTTGGCTTGATTATACAGTCTTAATTTAGCTTCCTAGGAAATCTTCATAAAAAGATTTTTACAGCTTCATTACTAATTAACATAAAATTCATAAGAAACGATTAGAACGTTTTTGGTACTACCACTTTGGGATCAACTTCAGGTACTGAACCTACTGCTGAGTGCTGATTGCTTCGGATGACTTCCAAATTGTAATAAGGTGGTTTCTTATTAGCTGGATGTTCTGAATTTCTATATGGTCAACTTCGATAGTATACTATGTGAGCACGGCAGGTATTATTGTATTTAGACATTGCTTCTTTTTTCTCCCTCAATATGAGTGTATAAGTCACTGCTTATCTTGATATACTAGAGTCCCTACCATGACTATTTACTTTTTCAATCAATTATGATCTTCGATTCATGTATGATTATTCATCTGTAGTGCAGCCCATATATTAACTCTTTCTCTACCTTGCTCTCAAGTTCAGTTCGACTAAAATATTCGAGTGTCTTTATACTGAAGTCTGCAATACAGAATCTTATCTGTCCATCCATGTTTCTGCCTCCGTGCTCCATCTCATGCTCAGCATACGCCCAACCAAAATATAAGTAATTTTGATGTGTAACTAAGTTCATACTTTCAAGCTTTTTATATCCATACTTTCAAGCTTTTCAATGCTCACTTTGGATGGAAACTACATTTTTTTTCATCCAGATATAGTTCAGATGTAGCTCTATTCCTGCCACTCCACTCACAAGTCAAAACCGTGCTCAAACATGTTTCACTTCCATTTTCTCATTAAACTGATAGGCCATTTTGTTTTTCCCCACTGGAAGTCGTACCATCATTTGCACCCAACTGAAACAGGTAATGGCTGTCAATTTTTTGAGACAGCAACTACAGACTGCTGCTAAACGTCAGGAGCAACAATGGAAGCTTTGTTACAAGAGCATCAAGTAAGCATCCTCAATGTGAGGATTTGCAGATTAAGAACATCCTGTGATTCAGTTGAATAATTTTTGTGCTTTGTTAGCAAATGCGCTATGGCGTTATGTGGTTTACCTGCATCTGACATTGGCATTTAAAGATAGATCAAGGTGTTGCACTTGGTTTAGCTACCGATTGTGCAGTGTGGTTCATAAATCAAAAGCGATGAGAGTAATACATAGGGTCCTCAAACCATGTTCACATTTTGCTTTGTTAGCAATCTGGATAAATTTTCTGTTTTCAGTAGGCTACTTCCAACATGCAGAAGCTAACAACAGTTGATGGAGAGACACTTCTAAAAGTTCTTTATGATAAACTCTCTACAGTTCAGATTAAAAGCTGCAGGCAGGAGATGGTGCTTTATTTGGCAGTTCATGGTTGAAGGTAAGGCCATGATGGAAACCTCTACGAGCTTGTTTGGATAAACACAATCCCTCCCAATCCGTATATATTGGAGTGGAAATGAACTATTTTGGACCTCTTTCAATGTGTATGAATTGAAAGGGCATTGGTATGTTTCCAAACAAGCCTGGCGTCTAAGAAGTAGGCCAAAAGATCAACGGAGGCAAAGGCAGGAATGATTCGAAGAGTGATGAGACATGGCGATCACCAGGACTATTGGAGGACATGGCGATATGACCTATTGGATTCAAAGAGTGGTTCCTATCCTCATATGCTGCTACACTTAGTGGAATGCCGCCCTAGGAATAGTGTTGTAGACCATTGTTGAATGTTGAATATTTTGGTAATTATCTAAAAAGAGCTGATTTTAGATTATTGATTTTATAGCATTTAACTATTTCTCTATTCTGGCCATTTTCAGTCTAGTGCTCTTTACTAAAAATAAGGGTTCCAATCACCGTGTAGACACATATTTTCTGCCACATAGATGAGTAAAATAAATTAATAAGTGAAGCAAAAGTCATATCCGAAAAAAAAGAAAGGTCAAATAATGTAAAGGGAAGATGGACTCGATCTCATGTGGTGAACTGGCCATAACAACTGCAGACTGGCGGCAACGCCGCCAGTTCTTTCTAGTTCTGTTTTAGCATCACTGCATTGATTAGTGCCATGTGGACCTTCCTGACAAAATAGTCCTAACATAATAATTTGATCGTTTGCCCTCCATGCTTATATATACAGTCATGACTCATGAGTGGTCAGTAGTAAGAGCTAGCTCGCTCCATCGATCGTCTTTGTCATCACCACCGCTTATATCGTACGTAGACAATCCGAATTCTAATGAGTAGTAGCTAGTAAACCTGAATAGCATGCATGTAGATAGCTAGCTAGGAATACGAGGCATTCAGGAAAAAGCTGTGGTGTTAGCTTCTGGAGCCGAGATGGCAACACGCGCACACAGCTTTCCTACGATTATGCTTGTTTTCCGTTTCATCTTTCTGCTGACTAATGCATGCATATGGTAGCGCTATCTGGTGCTAGTAGCAGCGCAATTGCCTCTATATATACAGACACCTTCATTTCTTAGAACCCAGAGCGCGTGTACAGGTGTCCGCTCATAAGTGCGTCGTCAAGACTCCGAGTGCATAATGTAAAGCCTTGTTTTTGTTTTAAATCATCAGTGCTTACTATATTAGTCATGTATAAAGCCTCGTTGCTGATTTGTTTTAAATCATTAGCGCTTACTATATTCAGATACAGAACAAACTATCCTTATTCGTTTTTCTCTTTTTTTTGAACTCGGGGATCCCCATTTCCATTTCTCTCAAAATGGAAATACAGCAAGTTTAAGACATGTTCAGAAGAAGAAAGAGACTACCAAGAGGGGAGTATGGAAAGGCCTAGGCTACGTGCACGGCCGACTTAGCCCACTAACCTAGGACAAACAGCCATCATTCACTTCTTTCTACAAACTGCGCTTAACCAGCCAGCGCAAGAGGAAAGGCCCGTGGCCCGGAATGGAGCAGAAAAACAGAAAGCAACTAGAGCTAAGAACGTTTCGAGATGACAATCAACTTCCAGTGCAACCAATCAATCGCCGGCAACATAAGACAGAGCTTTGCTCCCTCGTCAGGCGTCAACAGGTTGGTCAGATTGTGTCCTCGGCGTCGTCCGAGCCCGTCGGTCCTCCTTTCTCTTCAGCAGTCGTCTTGCGCTTCTTGGATGCCAGTAAACCCAGCGCCATCTTGAGCATCAGGTCGATCCCAGCATCAAGCTCCTTCTTGTCAACTTCCTTGAAAAGACCTACCCAGAAACGCATTAAAGCCCCAGCATGGCATATGATATCTAGGGGGCTATTGATTATTCTTTTTTCAAAACAAGCACTGTTTTTGAAAAGACCTGCCCAGAAATGCATTAAAGCTCCAGCATGGCATATGATATCTAGGGGGGCTATTGATTATTCTTTTTTCAAAACAAGCACTGTTTCGCGCTCGCCAAATCGCCCAGCATATTGCAGAGACGCCTATCACATGAAATTTTTTCCCATTGGGGAGCCATTTATCTAGTCAAACCCAACAATCATCCAGATTTTCTGGAATATCTGTAGCTCCAAAGCACTTAGCCATACACCCTGTAACATCCCGCCCCTCCGAGGCCGGGCCCGCTTACATCCTGGCAGCTTAACTAGGACATAGACTAGCCTCACAGACCAACACTAGTCTTTTCTGCGCACTTTGTGCTCACTCATGCGCACCCGGGAAGAACTTCCCGGTCGGTCACCCATCGCTCCAGGCCAAGCATGCTTAACTTTAGAGTTTTTTAGAAGATGAACTCCCGAAAAAGAAGTTCGTACTTGTTGGTATAAATATCCTATTAATCCTGTTAAGCCCTGGATCGGGATGTTACACACCCCCCACACTACTTTTGCAACAGAGCAACTGAAAAAAGATGGTCTATAGTTTCATCACAGGAACAGAAATAACACTCAGAATTCCCCACCCATTTTCTTCTTAATAGATTATCCTTAGTTAGAATCACTTTGCAAGAAAGAAGCCACATAAAAAACTTAATTTTGTGGGGGATACAACCTTTCCAGATATGTTTTAAGTAAACTCCAGAACTATTTGCATTGATGGCTTCATACATTGACTTGACAAGTAAAGATTTTCTTATTGCTCAGACTCCAAATAGGCTTATCTGGAGTTTCAGATAACTGATATGCTCTAACATGTTCCCAAATTTGAACCCAAATGATCCTGAGTTCCTCAGGCAACCACCTTCTAAAAGTCAACTCTATTTCACCATTTTTAACCATTTCCAAAGAGGCCTGTTTTTGATCACACAATATATATAACTCAGGAATGACTTCAAATAGAGGCTTGTCAAACAACCAGCAATCTTCCCAAAAACTAGTTTTCACTCCATTTCCAGTTTTAATTTTTCTCCCCTTTAGGTATAGATCCTTGACTTTCAAGAGATCAGTCCAAACAGGAGAGTCATTAAGTTTGTGAGAGACTGAACGAATTGAGTCTTTAGTTAGGTATTTAGCTCTTATCAAATCTTGCCAAAGTCCTTCCTCATTTTCCAACTTCCACCACCACTTGGCTAACAAACTGACATTCAGTTTGTCCAAGTCTTTTATTCCAACACCTCCTTTTTTCTTACTTTTGCATATTGTAGTCCACATAATCAAGTGATATTTTCTTTTTGTACCCCCACCCTGCCAAAAGAAAGTTCTTCTAGCCTTTTCTATTTTGTCAGTTACAGTCTTGGGTAACAGGTATACAGACACGCGGTATAAAGGTGCATTGTTAAGGCTAGCAGTAATAAGGGTGGATCTACCAGCCATGGAAGTGGAGTTCCCTTTCCAAATGTCCAGCCTTTTCATGCATTTGTCAGAAAGAGGCATCCAATCACTAACATGCAATCTGCATGGACTAATAGGGACTCCCAAATTATTCATTTTTCTCTTAAACCAAAACAAATATATAGTTTGTAGATAAAGGAGAGTCCCCTTCTCATCGACCCCCAAATAAAGCACTACCTATATGAAACTTGTTACTGTGCTTGGAGGGGACGTCCTTGCAAATTTATTTCCAGCTATTGATCGTTAACAAAAAATAATTATTGTAACTAAGCGTACTTCAGTACTTTTACCCTGTTCATTTTTATTAACACGTACTAACTCTGACTGATCAGACGCTAGGGTATTTTTGCAGCTTTCATCGCCACACAAATTTATTGCCGAGGGAAAATATCAGTTTGCATCGCCACAAAAAGTTTATACATTGATGCATGGTTCATCTGCAATGATCCAGATGCTGCATACCCTGATGATGTGAGTCCAGCACTTTGTGAGGATTAAGATGAGAAGAGCATAGCAATTGATGATTCTTCTGGAAGACAGCTTGCTTAGCAATCGCCTCAGCCCCAGTTGGGCATCTGAATCATGCGAAGCTTAGCAGTTAGCACCCTAGGGCAGTCGGCTGCTGGAGCTTCGATCGTGGTACGTAGAACAGAGTGGCAGCGTGGCGCAGCTGCCTGCATGCACGTCGCAGCAGAGACGAGCGGATGGCTGCATGCCATCTGAGTTCACTGCTCTCCAGTCTCGGCAGCTCGTGCGGTTGTTGTCCTACTGATGCAACTCGCCCAGCAAGCAATGCCACAGTTAGTCATATAATGTGGAATCCAACATCCCGAGACCTTGCATTCCTATTTCCCACTACTACTTGTATGTATTGCATTTTATCTCTCTGCTGACTAATGCATGCATATGGCAGCTCTATCTGGTACTATAGTAGCAGCAATTGTTCCCATAAAAAAATAGTAGCAGCAATTGGCTATGTATATATAGGAACCTTCATTTCGTGCGTCCAACGCGTATATATATTAGTGATCGATCATGAGTGCTACCTAACATATTCAGATACTGAGCAAATGCTTATTGATCAATATTTATTGAACTCGGGAGAGGGGGTTCCTTCTAGTTCTCTATAATAGGGTTATAATTCATCAGACACTGGTTCCCTTGAGAGAGAGAGAGAGAGAGAGAGAGAGAGAGAGAGAGAGAGAGAGAGAGAGAGAGATCATGATCCAGAACAATAGGAGTAGGAGACTTGGGAGAAATCATGATCCAGAACAATAGGAGTAGGAGACTTCGGGAAGGAACAGTTAGGATGTTTTGCAACATTGGTGCCTTATCGTTTTTGTTACCTCCGTGGAGCCTTGGTTTCGCAACTATGCCTCTAAAATAGGGAGCTAGAAAATTAGAATCCATGAGCCATATAGTTTTCCAAACGGGCGGCCCGGCACGGCACTAGCACGAGCACGGTGCGGCATGGCACGGCAAGGCACGGTGGCCTGCCGTGCTGTGCCTGATAGTGCCGTCATGCCGATGTCTCAGCCCAGGCACGGCCCTATGGCTGGTTAGCCGTGCCGTGCTGTGCCGACGAGCACGGTGGCCCGGCGTGCTTCCACGAGCCCGGAACCTTACAGCAGCAGACTAGCAAATAGAAGCCTCACGCAGCAGCAGTGCAGTGCACCAACACATCCAAACATCAAGGCAGGCAAAGCAGCAAAGCCAGCAAAGCAAATGATAAATCATGCAGCCGAGCGCCGCCGCAGCCGTGTGCTGCCATCGTGCGGGGCGCGCGCCGCCGCTGCCGTACGCCGCCGGCCATCGCACGGGCGCGCACTGCAGCAGCCATACGCCACAAGCCATCACGCGGACGCTCGCCGCCGCAGCCGTCCGTCGCAGGCCACCGCGCGGACGCGTTGATGTAGCCGCCGCCACCACGGACTCGTCCCCGCCGCGCGCTGTGCTGCTGCTGCTCAGGATAGAATGAGAGGCCGAGAGGGTGAGGTGTGAGGAAGTTTAGGGTTTGAGTGAGGGAGTGGTGAATATATACCTCATACTTTACATCCAACGGCTGTAGATCATCAGGAGTTGATCGGATGGCTGAAAATACCGTGCCTTAACCGGGCCAGGCTAATTTCCGTGCTGTGCCCATGCTCGGCCCATGGGCCGAAATGGCGGCCCAGGCACGGGCACGAGGCCGTGCCGTGCCGGGCACGGGCACGATAGCGGACGGGCCGGGCCGTTTCTGGGCCGTGCTTTTCAGTGCCGTGCTCGGGCCGGCCCAGCGGGCCTGGCCCATCTGGAAAACTTTAACGAGCCATGAGCCTTGTGGTTCAGCTTCGGACACCATCGTCCCTATGAAGCTTTGCTTTCCTTTAGTGGAAACACTAACCCCGTACCCAAGGAATTGAAGGAGACAAGAATTTAATATAATATGGGAGGGGCCATAGTCAACAAAAACATTAAGAATTTTATGCACATAAAAGATCTGCTTTAATTAGTGAAGATAACAATATCGGTAGCATTCGAATATTGGATCGTACACAATTCATCTAAACAATCTGATTCTTGCAACTCTAGGACGTGAGTTTTCCTTTTCGAAATCTGTTTTTGAAATAAAAATAAACTTCACTAGTAGAGTAATTAACTAAGTAATTTGCATATAAGGTTTTCCTTTTCGAAATCTGTATTTGAAATAAAAATAAACTTCACTAGTGGAGTAATTAACTAAGTAATTCTGTATTTGAAATAAAATAAACTTCACTAGTGGAGTAATTAACTAAGTAATTTGCATATAAGAACGGCTTGGTTACATTCTCTGTCGTGGAACCTTGTTAAAGTCCTACTCGGCATGTGTGTTTTCATTTTTCAGCTAACATATGGTGAACTCGATAATATTAAGATCTAATCCTCATCTGTTCGCCAAAAAGAAAAAAAGAATAGGATCTATCATCAATGTGTCTTTCATTCAGAGTGAAAAAATAGATCCCATATTTGCAAAAAGAAACACATACATTTAAGCTCATATATCCCAGTTGAGCCATAGATCCCATATCAGCTGGGCCAATAAATGGGCTGATGCGCAGAACACAGAGCCAGCCGGCCGCATCCCGCCGTGTCCTCCCGAGCATGCCGCCGACCCCCATGCGCCAGCGGAGCGCTCCAACCTACCAGGCGCGCTCGCCGCCTTCGCTACGGATTTTGTATTGCCATTTGATTCGCACCATATAAGAGAGAATCCCATCCTTAGCCCTTTTGATGCGCACAATTTGTATTTTGTGTTGCCAGGTGATGGAAATTGGTAGCAGAAAACCAATGGGAACAATCAGAAGGGAGGGAGGAACAGATAAGCGTACGGATTAAAGAATGGATGGCCTAGATTATGTTTACCTTTTGCCTAGAGGTCAACGAAGGTGCCGCTGTCTGCTGGCAGAGCTTCGTGGTGAAAGAGGGTCCAACCGCGTGCTTGTCTTAGCGGTGTCGCACGGACTCGTAGGCGCCCATCCAATATGCCTGTGTTTCGCTCTGCAAATCCACACACATGTGTTCATAATGACTGGAAATCTACTTCCTGAAGCCTTCTATTCCTACAACCGGCCCTACTCCTAGCTAGCATCTCAGGAGAATTATGTTTATTTTACGTTCCATATGCTAGGAGTAGTATCTAATTTATAGTCCGTGGCACCCCTGAAAGCCTCATATATAAGTGTCTGCTCTGTTGTGCCACGACTATAGGAGAAAGCAGGGCAGAGAAGAAGGTTGAGGAAGGGACGATGCATGGTCTTGTCTGTGAACTCTAACAAACCATGTCCATATATAGCCTCGTGTTTCCACTTATCCTTTGATTGGTTTGTTGTGCTCTTGACCTTGATTAGATTAGAATGGCTGGGCCACTTGTTTCCACTGACAGGTCTCGGCGAGGCGGAAGAGCTCCCACAATCACAATCCGTTTCCGATGCCACCGCATCCCTCCCGTCTCCGTCTCCGTCTCCTCCAGAGCATGCCGCCAAACCCCATGCCCAGGGCGGCGGCGGCGGCGCGCTCCGACCTACCGGGCGTGCACGCCGCCTTCGCCACCATGTCATTCTCCTCCTCCGTCCACGCGGCCGCGCGCCCCGTCCACGCGCACCTGGCTACGCGGGGGCTCGCCTCCTAGACCCTAGCCGCCACGGCCCTCGCCAACATATACTTCAAGTGCCGCCGCCCCGCCGACGCTCGCAGGGTGTTCGACCGCGTCGCCTGGAACGCGCTCGTGGCTGGGTACGCGCGGAACGGGCTCCCTGCATCTGTAATGGAGGCGGTCGTCCGATGCAGGGGGAGGAGGGCGGGGAGCGGCCCAACTCGGTCACGCTTATCTCCGAGCTGCCGGCCTGCGCTGACGCCAGGGGCTCCGCGGATGCAGGAAGGTCCACGCGTTCGCGCTCCAGCCAGGCTTGATGGCCTCGTCAATGTCTCCACGGCGGTCTTGGACGCCTACTGCAAGTGCGGTGCAGTCGAGGCGGCGAGGGCAGTTTTGGATTGGATGCCCGTCGGGATGAACTCCGTGTCATGGGATGCCATGATTGATGGGTATGCTGAGAACAGGAACGCCACCAAAAGGCCTTGGCTTTGTTCCACAGGATGATCCAGGATGTGAAGGATGTGTCTGTGTTGGCAGCACTGCAAGCATGTGGGAAGCTTGGATGTCTCGTTCTCGACGAGACGAGGCGTGTCCATGAGCTACTTGTGAGGGTTGGCTTGAAGTCCAATGTGTCGGTGATGATTGTGCATATCACCACGTACTCCAAGTGCAAGAGATTGCAGACCTCTCTGCCCAAGTGTTCAATGAGCTGGGCAACAAAAAGACAGGGATCTCGTGGCATGCCAAGATCCTTGGCTTCACGCAGATTGGATGCTCTGAGGATGTGGAGAGGCTCTTCCCTAGGATCCATGTGTATTCTATCAGGCACCAACTAGACCAGAACGTATATGCCCTGATGGCCCTTATTGACATGTACTCCAAATATGGGCGTGCCGCTAGAGCTAGAAAGCTCTTTGATTCCACAAGGGACTGGCATGTTATAACCTGGAATGCAATGATCCATGGTTATGGTTCACATGGTTTTGGCTAGGTTGTAGTTGAGCTATTTGAAGAGACGAAGGGCACTGGCGGTTTGTCCAATGAGATAACATTCCTCTTGGTCATTGCAGCTCGCATTCATGCTGGTTTGGCTGATGAAGGACGAAAATATTTTGCTAGTGTTGGAACACGGTTCCAGCAGGTTTTGTATTCAATCGTAATCACAATTACAATGCTAGAGCGTGAAGAAGGGAAATTCTTCCACTCCAGTCAGTCTCCCCATACAACGGTGGACCGGGGCTCCTTTTATAGCCAGTCCAGCTCCCTAATATAAAAAGACATTACAACCCCAAAGGGGGACGGGGAAACCCTAATTTTAAGACTCTTCCTGTGGGGTCGATGGGGGCAAAATCGTCCACCGCGGCGCCGACGGGCCTGCTGGACTCTTCCCCGGGCCTCCAAAGCGTGCGATGTCCTCCTCGCTCCTGGGCCGCTGGCGGGCCGCCTCTTGGGCCGCTGGATGTCTCCGCCCCCGTCCTGCCGTCTCCGCCATCGCCCGGGGTATCTCCGCCCTGGGATCGGAGGCTTGCGCCTCCGACCAGTGTCTCCGCCGGCGGCCGGAGACCGGGGGTCTCCGCCTCGGGCTTGCTACCTCCGCTCGGAGGCCTGAGGTCTGGCTGCCGCCCTGTTGTCTCCGCATGGCAACCGGAGACCTTCTGAGGCGCAAGCCGGCATGGTCTCCGGCGGCGGGTATCACACCTCCGATCCAACCCTGCATAACAAGCCAAGACAACCGCAGCAAATAAGATAAACGGGGGTTAGTTGACCGTAGGCACATGCCATGTCTCCGCTGCTGAGATGCCTTTTCCCAACATTCCCCTTTGAGGGTTAGGTCCAGCGGAGGCGGGCCCTGGCCATCAACTCATGGCTTGATCAGCGGAGACCATGTCCCCCCCCCTGGCACGTCTTTGGTGGACCTCGGTTTTTCTTTGGCTTATTGAGGGTCTTTTCTCGTCCGTTGAATCTAAGGCCGTTGATTTCTGACCGTGCGATATGTGACCGTTGCGGTGGAGGGACGGTTCCTTCTCGGACCCGTCGCCCGGCCACTATAAAAGGAGGGGTAGGTGAGAGTTTTTTACCCCGCGCCGTAATTCTCGCGCTGTAGTTTTCTCCACCGCCTCTCACGCCACCTCCGCGCTTGCTTGTTGCCTCCGGTCTCGACCGTGGCACCTCCGCTGCGACGCGCTTGCCTCCGCCACCACTACACCGGTCCTTATTCCCGGTTTCAGAGAGTGAAGGTCGGAGATTGGCTGGATCTCTTTGAGAAGTGTATGCTTGTTGCGGCGAAGGCTAGGGACCTGGAAGAGTCTCTTTCCGACGTTGAAGCCTCCGTCGAAGACCTCATTCCTTCACTGCCCCCGCAGGTATGGCCGCCGTTACCTACTATTTTTGTCCTAGCAAGATGACCAAGGCAATGATCGAAGACCTTGAGCAACAGGGCGTTATCCCGGTTGGCCGTGCCAAGCTCCCGGGGTCGAGATCGAGCCAACCCCCGCCCGGGGTATGCGGTCGTTTTCGAGAGATTTCTTCACTTGCGGCCTTCGGGCCGCCGGCCCATCCTTTTCGAGGAGAGTTCGGGGAGTTCAATGCTCAAATTCACCACCTTACGCCTCATGCCTTCTTGAACCTTAGCAAGTTTGTCCGGGCGGTGGAGTCTTATGGCGAGAGAGACGATGTCAATGCCTTTGTGAGGCACTATGAGCGTGAAGCAACCACGGTCGTTTGGCGAGGACAAAGTGAAGGCTCGTTTGGGGCCCGTACCTTTATGGCGAAGAGGTTTCGGGAGGAGCGATTGGAGATCTCTTGGTGTCAGAAGGGCAAGTGGGAGCCAGCCAATTGGATGGATTATTGGTTCTACGTGCAGACCATTGGTGTCACCGAGGAGGATGACGACGGCAATAAGATTGTGAGGTACCCCCTGGCCTCCGCTATGACGGAGATGAAGCCGCACACCAATTTGAAACCTCTTCCGGCGTCTTCCGCTGCACCGCCGCTCGCGAGAAGTCTTGCCGAAAGGCCTTCGCGCCGCTTGCAAGTACTCCGGAGGTCGCGACCTTTCGGAGGAGATAGTGGCCTCCGGCCGCCGGCCCTTGGCCAAGGACAGGCCCAAGTTTGAGATTGTCCGGAAGGAATTGCCGGTTTTCGGAGAAGCGGGCATACCGTGCCCCGTCTTCGGTCTCGTTACCTCGAGGGGAGACGGGACCAATTTTGTCAACCGTATTGAAAGGAAAGTTGTGGAGCTTATCGGAGAGGTCTCCGAACGTGAATACCTTGCGCGGAAGGCGGAGGCTGGCTTCATGCCGCGCCTGAACCACGTCTTTGAGGAACTTCAAATTCCCTATTCCTCCCGGCCTGTCCCCGGCAAGGTGCTCCGGAAGATAGAGTCAAGGGCATTGAAGAATGCCTCCGCCGTTGCTATGGTCAAGGCGGAGGCGTCAAAAAAGAGGAAACGTTCGTGTGTTGGCCGCGGGCCTTCCAAGAAGGAGAAGACCTCCGAGCCGGAGGCTGTTGAGGCTTCCGCATCTGCATCTCCAAATGCATCTGAGGCTGGCTACCAGGGCGACGACGGGGAAGAGGAGGTCGCCAAGGAGGTGGGGGCGTCCGCTAAGCCCTCGCCTTCTAACCCTTTTTTTCCTTAGCGTGAGAAGACTTCTAACCTTTTTATTCTATAGCTGAGCTTGCCGGTATTGCTGGGAGCAAGAGGCCTCCTCCCGGTGTTGACTTGGCGCGCGTGTTCCGGCGCGGGGTGCTCGGACTCCGCCTACGGGCGGAGGTTCTACTTCCGCCGCTCATGCTTCGGAGGTAAAGATTTTTTATTCTTGTCTTATTTTTGGTTCACACATTGATTGCACGATTGGCTTGCTAAGATATGTTTGTGTGTCTTCGCTCCTCTTTCAGATGCCTCCGCTACGTTCGGTGCGTGGGGCTTGAATGTTCACGATATTTTTGAGCATTACGGAGGTTTTTGCCATATAGTTTTATTGCTGTCTCCGCGAGTTTGCACGTTGTAGGCTTGCACTTACTATCATTTTCCCTCGGTTTTTGTTTGATCCGGCCCAAGTTGATAACTATCTTGATGCGCGCCCTTCGATCGCCTTCTCGCGCCTTCAACCGGAGCACCACCGCATGGTGAGTATGGTTTGGCCGTTTTGCCTTTTAGTCTTTTCCTTGTTTTTTCTCACTCTATCATTGTCTGTAGACTCACCACATGGCCTTCGCCATCGAGCACCGGGGAGCTGTGGAACTTGCTAAGCGGACTCAAGCCATTGAGGTCCTGAAGGGAGAAGTGGAGACCCTTGGCCGCGAGAAGACTGACCTCACGGCCAAGGTTTCTATCTTGGAGGCCGCGCAGCGACAGTCGGAGGCCCTGAAGAAAAAGGTTGAGGGCTTGGAGCTGAAACTTAAATCTGCCGACGAGGCCAAGGACGTTGCTGTTGAGCGTGCCAACAAAGCAACGGAGGTGTCTGAGAACATCCGCACCCAGCTGGCCTCAATGGAAAGGACTGCGGAGACCTTCAAGAAGGAGGCGGAGGGATTGGCCGCGGAGATCGAGGAGATCAGGATTGCCGGCACTGAAATTGCGGAGACATATTTGTCCGCTCTTGAAGAGTTTGGTGGTGTTGCCTCTCCTCTTCCCGCTAACTGCACTGCCAGTGGATTGATGTCTTGGATCAAGTCCAATCTGGCGAAGCTATCCCTATTTGTTGGAGGCGTGTCTGATTTTGCGGCACGGGCCTCCGCTACTGGGTTAATTAAGAGCTTGATTCGCGGAGGTCTCGACATCAGCACTGTTGGTTTTCCTGAGATCTCCGATCTGTCCACTACAAGAAATCTGTTCATCCGTGACGGATTGCCAGTGACGGATTCACACAACGTCACCAAAGACTAGAAATATGTATACACCATGCTGGATATCCAGCCCAAGGCCCAATATCTCTCACATATATAAATGAGTTTCAGAAACCCTAACCTCACCCACCCGGCTCCCTCGCTTCTCCCTCCGCTCCCCCAGTCCGCCGCTTCCCCTGCCCCAACCCCGACATCCCATCCCTTCTCACTAGATGCCCACCGCTCACTGCATCCGAGGACGCGGCGGCAGCACCCCCACCCCAGCCCTCACCGCATCCGACCCCATCTTAGGACGGCGGCGGTAGCAGCAGCACCCCCATCCCAGCCCTTACCCTGACCGAACCCTCGGCACGGAGGAATCTCGCATCGCCGGGAGGACAAGACGGCACATGGTGTGCGGAGGTTGGAGCTGTGCCCAGGTCTTCATCGAGCCCTTCACGGGCGACGAGCACGCACCAGGTAGTCATTTACCCTCGCCCCTTGTCTTCCCTTCTGCAATACTGAGGTCCGAATCCCTATCTTAAGCTATTTGGCTATTTGCATCTGGATCTGCTGACGGCACATCCTGGCGCTAGTTGGATCTGGCCCTTGGCATAGAGCCCAACATGCTGCCTGTACAGGAGATCGAGGATGATGTGGATTGCTGATGAGCGGTCGTGAAGGATCCCTGGGAGGCATGAAACGACAACTATTGCTGCTAGCCTTCGCGGATGCATGGTACTTGCGTCAGTCATCTGCATGCTCGTAAGCAAAAACACTGAATAAATATCCACTTCCTTATTTAGATATTGATTCACTGCTTTGCATGGATAAAATTCCCCATTCGCTGCTGGCTACCTCCCCTGTATGAACCAGTCTAGATTCGTGATGAACTTCTTCAATATAATTATTAAGCCATTCACATTGGGGCACACCGAGATTCTTATGTTTACTATAAAAATGAAACATCCAATGATTTCTTTTTAGATCAACCATTCAGCATCTTTGTGAACCATCGTTTTAGAACAACCACTCAGGCATCTACGTGAAGCACCTAATAATTCAGAGTCTAATTGTGTAGGCATTGTTACATGAATTTGATAGTGACTTGTTTCAGTATAAGATTTTCCATTTTGGCATATGACCTTTGGGATCCCTAGCAATTCTTGAAATGTAGTTATCTAGTATTATCTGGAAATTTTTTATGTGGGGATTATTGTAACCAGTGTAGCCCATTTTGGGAATATACATTACAGCCCTGTCATTACTATGGTGATTAGAGCCCTGTCATTCCTAGTTTGAGATTGCTGTGCATTTTGAGTAGAATAAGGAGTTATGCCTAGTTTGAGTTTGCTGTGCGTTTTGAGTAGAATAAGGAGTTATGCCTATCTGAAGCTTACTGCTATGGATGTATTTGATAATACTAGGTGTGGCTGTTACCGTGTATTCAACACTTCTCAGTGCAAGATGTTGCAACTCGTGCTTGTCTGAATATTTTGCAGTTTCAGTAACTAGTGCGGCAACATAGCTCATTTTGGTTGCCTTCAAAAAAAAACATAGCTCATTTTGGTTACTGAGTTCTATTCGATAGTAATCATTGTACTGGAACTTCATATTCAGTGTTTGTGTTTGAAACAAACTTCATATTGATTGTTTCATAATAAAACATAGTACTTCCAGTAAAGTTTATTAACAAATGTGAGCTCTATTTTTCATCTTGGTATAATCAGAGAACATACAACTGTAGGTACACACCCTGTTCAGAGCGGCACCAGGCCCTTGTTCAAGCACCAGCCCTTGTTCAAGCACCAGCTCACACAGAGGCAGGGGCCAGCCAGGCCATTGTTCTCTAAAGTCAGAACACTGAAGCATGCATGACTAATGGTTAGTAGCAGAGTTCAAAATAAACTTCAATTTGTTCTCTAGTCAGTTACTTGCTTTGTTGCTGTATCATACTTTGACTCCCTGCTGCAAAAATGAAACACTAGCTGCATGCTTTATGCTTGGAGCGCTGATGTCAATTTTATTGTCAACATCACCGGTAGCTTTGTGTTCTTGCTGAATACTCACTTAAGGCTGCATTCGGACTATAAGTTTTTTAACATATCTTAGTCCACAACTAGTAATCTTTGTTGAATATTTACCTAAGGCTTCATTCTGACTACAATTAGCAGTATCTGATATCAGCATGTTATTTAATTCTATAGCAGCAATTCCATGGCAGTTCTAACTTATGTTTACTTGTTTTTTAGTACATCAGATACTTTGTTCATTATTGACAGTTGTATCAATTAGAGCTCTCAATTGCTACAGCTAGTGCCTTGTTCTGAGCCAAATTATTATATAGTTACTAAACTGCAGCTCTGAATTTAGGGTCTGATTTACTTAAGTAATTTTTGTGCAGACTATAGAAACCATTATTGTCACCAAAGTTATTAGTAATTTATCAATTAATCTGTGCATTTGGTCAGTTAACTGTGTGACTTTTTTAGCAATAGTGTGCTACTTTAACGTGGAGGATGTTCTTGTAGTCTTTTCTTTTATTACAAGTATCAGCATCACATTCATGTTTGGGTACAGATCTGCTGTAGTCAATTGACAAGTGCCACCACTAGAAACCATGTTTGGGTACAGATCTGAAGCTGATTCTTGTTTCTTTCATGCAGACTAGCTAGTAAAATGATGTCTCACCTGTGATTGGCTAAAGATTTGGAGGGCAAGAGGACTTGGTGGTGACCGGAATGCTAGAATCCATAAATATATTGTTATTTGACATGTACCTTCTATGCATGTATTAACGTTGTTCTGGATTGGCTGTGCCACGCTATAATAATAGTAATGTAATTGTTTAAATGGGCTTGTCTATTGATGACTTGGCTGTGTGATATAACATGCAAGTGGCTTTGCTCACTATTGAAATTATAAAATTGTTCTATAAAATATAAATTGTACAATTTGGTAACATGCAAACGTGCTGCCAGCAAGGCTAGACCACGTCATCAACCTCGTTGGCATCCATGTAAGCATCAATGATGATGTGGCAATTCAATCTGTGACGGTTACATTTTTGTCACAACACTGGGTTTGGGTTGGGCTAAATGGGCCTCGGGCTAATCTGCGACGGTTTCAAACCATCACGGATTGTGTTAATCGGTGACGGTTTTCAAACAAACGTCATGCACATCACTCCATGACGCTCAATCCGTAACGATATCAAAAACCATCACAGATTCGACTTGGTGACGGATTTTTAGTGATCCGTGACGGAATTGAATCGTCGTGGATTAGCAGGTTTCTTGTAGTGGTCAGAGCTCGGGGAGACCTCCCGCCCGATCCGCAAGACAGTTCAAAAATTCTTGAAGTCTTTCTGGGCGCCTTTTGGCAGGGCGGAGGCCGTTGCTGCTGCTCACGCGATGCGGAAGGTGAATCTTTTCTTCCTTCGTCCTTTATGTTTCTCTCTTCTTTTGATTCTTCATGGAGTTAATATTTTTGTGTTTTTAAGGCTGCTGCCGGAGGCCGGACACCAGTTAGGCTTGTGGTGAAGGGTGTCCCTGTCCCTGGCGAGACTTCCAAATCAGGTTGGGCGGAGGCACCCAAGTTCCTCAAGCGACCGTGTCTCCGGTGAGGGTACAACCCGAGACGAAGGTTCAGACGGAAACTCGGGCTCGCTCTGAAGCTCGTGCTAGCTCCCCCGCAGAGACATTACAAGAGGGGCAGGACGGAGATGCTGACAAGACCGCTGAGGCTCACGATGTCCGCGGAGAGGAGGTAGACTAGGGTCTTTTCTTTGTCGTAGTATAAAAACACTTGTTGATTTTGCTGTGGCGCCTGTCGTGCGCGTATTGTAATTAAAATCTCTTTTGTGCTTGCTATGGAACTTATGGGTGAATCCTCCTGCGCAGGTCTCCGATTTAGGGCCTGTGCAGGAGGTGGATCTTGCAATCCTTATGCGCGATGGTGTTTACGTTAGCGGTTTTCTGTGGGATTGCTGGCGATCAGTTTTTCCTCATCGTAGTATTGATGATATGTTTGAGTTTGTTCGTGCTCAGCTGGACGATATGCGCGACACCTTCGTTGGGTCGCTAGCGTGGAGGGGTCCTTGGTGAACTTGGCGTTTGTCGGTTTTGCATGAGATGTTTTATTTTTTCTTGTTGCCTTTTTCCGGAGGTCACGTATGTGATTGTTTGTGGCCTTTTCTTAAGATTTGTCTGGCATGCTGTAATGGAACACAGAGGTTTTTATTTCATACGCGGAGGTTGCGGAAGATGAACTCAGTGGACAAGTTTTTATTATCTCTTTGCACGTGTGCTGTGCTGCCCTTACCTGATTTTGAACTGAGGCATAAAAACGGAGGCATTGTCTTCGCTTGCTTGTATTTTAGGAGATTCATCTCCGCGCGTTGCGATGCTACTTTATTCTATGTTTGAATTGCTCGCGAAGGTTTCTGGCCAGATTCCTGAAACTCTTTCTCAGGTACCTTTTTATTGATCTTTTGAATGGTCAGCTGTTAGGTTACATGGTTCCATGCTAAGGCATGGAGATTAGGGTCTTAGTGCTGCCTTTTCTCCTACTATAGCTAATTGGACATGGTCCGTTGCTAATGGGGACTCTCAACTTGTCACTAGGTACCACCTGTCCTCGAGCTCACTTTCATGTGACATTCCACGCCTTTGTTGAGCGATTTTGATCGGGGATGGGGGGACATTACGAATTCTTACGCGGCGTCCCCCCTGGCCCATTTTCTTCTCTGAGGAAAGGCTCGTTGGTGCATGCTCTGAAGAAAAGGGTGGTGTGCATTTTGGTCTATGTGGCCCTCTGCTTACGAATTCTTACGCTGTCTCTCTACTGCTACCGTGAAACTCTTGTAAATATACATCAGCCTCCATCCCCCCTACTCTTGACTTGTGCCGTGTGTGATGCTGGGGGTGGATGTTGAAAACGCTTCCCTTTTATAGGCCTTGGTATGGCTGGTTGACTTAATTGTCTCTGATCTTCTTTGGTACAGTTCTTAGTAAATGCTATGGATGTTGTGTTTAATTTCTCTTGATATGCTCTCTTAATTGCTCAAGGCCAAAAAACAATTGCTACTGATGGTACGCTGTGGCTGGACATACTTGGTTGCCACTAAAGGCTAAGATACGAGGCTTAGTCTTTTAATGTGGTAGATTGCGTATCAAGGCGTTTATTTGTTCTGATTCTGGGTAGGCATTTATTTGCCCTCTTCCTTCGTGGGGCTATATAAAGCTTGTGGTTTCTGATGCTTGCTTAGTTACTTCGGTGTAGTATTGCCAACACTTCACTTTCGTTAGCGCATGGCTTTGCTGTTAGATGTACTTGAGGCTGATACTGAGTAAGAATTCGTAATGGCTACATCACAATGGTGTGCCGCTCTTCTACTGAGAGGTCTGGAGTGGTATCCGGCTATGAATACAACTGTGCTTGTCGCCTGGTCTATTGTTCTGAGAGATTGTCCTGTAGCTCTTGGCTTTATAGTGGGACGGGCTAGTATGAAGCGTGTCGGTTGGCAGTTTGCGTCTCGGGTACCGCGGCCCGAAGTCCGTCGTCTTGCCGAGGCTCCTTCCTTCTCGCCGATGGAGAATTGCAGCGCTCTTTGCTCTTTTGCAGGCTCGTTTGCTGATTGTAATAGTAGAAAGTAGCACACCTTCTCTAGAGTTTAGCTTGCTTAGAGCTAGGGCATTGGTGATTCTTGTAGCCTTAATTTTGTACTTGTGTGCAAATTAATGGGTCGGAGTGGCTTGCACAGCAGGGCGTATTACCTCCTCTTTTTCTTGGTGGCCTTTTTTGTTTATGTCGAGTGGGATTGCTTTGATCGCTTTGGTTTTTGTTTAATGTGATTTGCATACCTCCGCTATTTTTGCGGGGGCCTCGATAGGGCCGGGTCGACCGATCAACCTTTGCTCGATATCGGTGCCCTAGCCGCTCGCCGGGTCTTTTTCCGATTTTGGTCATGCCTTTTTGGCTTTGTAGATCCCTTAGTGCCCGATTCATCGGTCTTTTTCCAAGGGTTTTCAACCTTTTTGGAGGTCGCTTACAAATCTTTTTGAGGTCCGTCGGTCAAGGCGAAGTTTGAAGTGACCTCTTCCGATGCTTAAAGCTCCGTCGAATATTGCGGCTACGTTGCCGGCCGCTTTCGACTTTCTCTGCGTTCCGTTGTTTCTCGGGGTCCTCTTTATATATTGCGAGGTTGATTACAACGGAGTTGCCTCGTTAAAAACCTCACCTCCGATAAGGAGTCCCCGCGTGAGGAAAAGAGTGCAATCCGGTTCAAAGGGAAAGAAAAGAAACATGAAAATGAACTACTGGATGCCTCCGCTTATAGATTTATGGAGGTTCCTTACATTTTAGATGTAGTATTTCCCGAGGTTGTCCACATTCCGGTGTGGGTTGATACTTTCCCATTTTCGTCTTGTAAGAGGAACGATCCTTTCCTTCCGCTTGGTGAGCTAGGTAAGGTCCTTCCCACTTTGGTTGCGGTTTCCTGCGTTTGGTGCATTTGGTTTCCGGCGGAGGACCCAATCTCCTTCTTTGATGTCTTTGATTACCACTTTGGCATCCCTCCACTTCTTCGTTTGGTTTTGGTACTTGATTATGTTGTCCACGGCTTCTAGTCTCTCGCCTCTATCATCTCTTTTTTGTACTCTTCATTTTCTCGCTAGTGCTTGTTTTGTGACCCGGAGACTTTGGTTTCTTAACTCTTTCGGCATCATAGCCTCTTCCCCATATAGTAACTTGAAGGGTGTGAAGCCGGTGGCTCGTGAGATGTTGGTGTTGTGAGACCATACGACCTTAGGCAACTCCTCGACCCATTTTCCTTTCTTCAGGCCGTGTAGCGTTTTTGAGATTGCTGAGAATATGATCCTGTTGGACCTCTCAACTGCCCCGTTGCTCTCCGGGTGGTATGCGAGGCAAAGGCCAGCCGAGTACCAATGCTTCGAGAACTCTTTGAACTTGTCGAATCGAATTGCTTTCCGTTGTCTCTTGTTAGGGTTCTTGGGACACCGAATTTGCACACTATGTTCGCGCGAAAAACTTTTTTCGTTTTTCGAAGTGATGGTTGATAGTGGCTTGGCCTCAATCCACCTTGTAAAATATTCTACTGCCACAACCGCATACTTGCTACCTCCTTGAGCTGGTGGGAGCGGCCCAACGAGGTCCATACCCCATCTCTGCATAGGCCATGTTGGTGGCATGAGCTGTGACTCCCTCCCTGGCTTGCTTTGGTTTGGTGAGAAATTTTGGCAGGCGCTGCACGTCTTCACTATGCGTAGGGCATCTTTGATGTGAGTGGGCCAGTAAAAACCTTGGCGAATAGCCTTTGCGGATAATGCCCTTGGGCCTATGTGGGATCCACAAATCCCCGCATGAATCGCGTAGGAGTTCCCGGCCTTCTTCATTGCTTAGGCATTTGAGTAGTGGTTGCACTATGCCTTTTTTGAACAGCTGTCCCTCTATTATGGTGTAGCTTCTTGCTCGGGCCGCCAGCCTTGCCGCGCTGGCTTCATCTGAGGTTACATGATTGCCACTGATTTGATCTATGATTGCTTGCCTCCAGTCTTCTGAGTGAATTAGTAGTACCTCCGCAAATTCTCTGTTTAACCTGGCCGTGGCTGGTTGCTGTACCTCTTGGTAAAAAGTGCCTGCCGGCATGTCAAGCTTGTTTGCTGCTGCCTTTGCCAACTCATCAGCCTCCGTGTTTTCTCCTCTCGGTATGTGCCTGAGGGTGAACCCTTTGAATCTTTTCCCCTGTTTTAAATCGCGGGCTAACGAATTTAGCGCGAGCTTCAAAAAAACGCTATTTCGGCGCTATAGCGCCGCTATTTGGCGCTATAGCGCGCTATAGCGCGCTAAAGGCCGTCGCGACAGCAGTTTCTAGCCGCTATAGCGCCGCTATTTCGGCGCTATAGCGCGCTATTTAAAACAGGGATCTTTTCTCAAGGCCTCTCATGACCTCTAGGTATCTTGTGAGTTCAGGTTCCCTCGCGGTGTACTCTTTTTCTACTTGTCCTGCTACCAACTGTGAATCTGTGTTTACCAGCATGTGAGTAGCCCCGAGTGCCTTTGCTTTTGTCAACCCCAATATGACACCTTCATACTCGCTATATTGTTTGTTGCTTTGAAGCATAGTCTAGCCGCATATTTTGTCGACTCGATGGTGAAAACAGAATTGCGGAGGCCCGGCCCCCCTGGACTCCCCAGGCACCATCCGTGTAAAGTGTCCAGTGGGATACCTCCGATTTTGATTCGGAGGTATTTGCTGGCACCCATTCTGAGAGAAAATCCGCTAGTGCTTGCGACTTGATTGCTGTTCTTGCGACAAACTTGATCTCGAACCGAGATACCGTAGCCCACTTGCCAATTCTTCCTGAGGCTTCTTTGTTGTTCAGGATCTCGGCCAGTGGCTGCGCTGTTGGTATCAGAATAGTGTGGTCCTGAAAGTAGTGCTTTAGCTTCCTTGATGCCGTGATTACTGCGTACGCTATCTTTTCAATCTCTGTGTAGTTCAGCTTTGCTCCTTGCAATGCCTCAGACACATAGTATATTGGCCGTTGCACCCGCTTTACCGTTTATCTGTCTCTCTTGCACGAGTACCGCACTTACGCCCCCCGCCGATGCCGACACGTACACGGAGTGGCTCATCGCTATTCGGGGCTGCCACCATTGGGTCCTCGGCCATGTATTTCTTGAGTCATCGAAAGCTTCGATTGCTCGGTCCCCATTCAAACTTTTCGTTGGCCTTGAGTGCCTTGAAGAACGGGAGGCTGCGTTCACCGATTTGGTGATAAACCCGTTCAAGGCCGCGATTCTTCCCGTGAGTCGGACCTCTTTTTTATTTGATGGCTCGGGCATGGCCGGGACGGCTTTTGTTTTGTCTAGGTTGGCCCTGAGACCTTCGGGTCCGACGACATATCCCAACATTTTTCCCCTGCTGACTCCAAAGACACATTTTTCTGGGTTTAGCTTCAATCCGGCCTCCCTAAGGTTTGCAAAGGTTTCCTCGAGATCTTCCAGATGGTTCTCCAGTTCTTTGCTTACCACGGCAATGTCATCTACATAGGCTATGATGTTTCTCTGCAACTGAGACCGTAGTATAGCTTGTACCATTCTTGCGAAGGTTGACCCGCGTTCTTGAGCCCTCGGGCATTCGCACAAAGCGGTTGGTTCCGGTCGGTATAGTGAAACTTGTCTTTTCCTCGTCTTCTTTCCCGAGCGGACGATGATATCCCGAAAAACTTGATCCAGGAGGGAGAATCTTTTTCATCCGGCGGCCTTATCAACTGAGGCGTCTATTCTAGGTAGCGGGAATGGGTCTTTTTTGCATGCCTTGTTCAGGTCAGTGAAGTCGATGCACATTCACATTTTGCCATTCTTCTTTGGGACAAGCACCACATTTGCTAGCCATTCTGAGTATTTGACCTCTCGTATGACGTTTGCGTCCAATAATCTCTGCACCTCCGCCTTCGCGGCCAAGGTTCGCTCCTCTGACATTTTCCTCTGCCTTTGCTTCCTTGGCTTTACGTTTTCATTCAAATCCAGAGTGTGCTCTATTATGTCTCTCCCAATTCCTTTAAGGTCTTCTCACGACCATGCAAAGACATCTCTCGTTTTTGGACAATAAGCTAAGTAATTCTCTCCGTTCTTCTTCCGATAGATTTGCTCCGATCGTGACCTTTGTTTGGCACCGCCTTGTCGAGGGGCACCGTTATCGTGTCCTCCCCGATCTTTCATGTCCGTCTTTCCTCCGGGCATATCCGGTGGCTCATCGATGCCACCGTGTTTATGTTTCGTGAGCCTTATATATTGCTCTCTCTATGTTTCTGGCTTCCTTCTGGCTTCCTCGAACCGTGATGATTCCATGCAGTGCTGGCATTTTCATGCAAAGGTAACCCATGTGGATTGCCACATTGAACCTGTTTGTGAATCCTCTTCCTAGGATTGCATTGTATGGGTAGTATATGTCTACTACATCAAAGGTGATGTATTCTGTTCTCGCCTTGTCCCCATCTTGAAAGGACACGGGTAGGGAAATTTTCCCGAGCGCGTGAATCTTCCTACTTTCGAATCCTATCAGAGGTGTATCTGGTGGTTGTAGCTACGACCTGCTGAGCTTCATTTGATCAAACACACTTGCAAAAATGATATCTGCCGAACTCCCAGATTCAACCAGTATTCTGTTTATCTCCCATCCTGCAACATTCGCTTTTATGACCATCGCATCGGTGTGAGGGTAACTCTCCAATCGGAGGTCCTCTTCGAAAAACTGATTTGGGCCTTAGACCACTCGTTGTTCGGTGTGCTCCCCGCACATGACCACATTATTCACCAACCGGAGGTGATCTTTTTTCTGTTTCTTTGTCTCGAACTCCATCGCTGAGCCGCCGGCTAACGGTAGTATCATTCCTATTGTGGGCAGAGCAGAATGGGGGTTCATCTGATTCTCAATCGGAGGTTCAGTCTTTGGCATGGTACTGGGGCAGGTGACCTACTGCGGAGGTGCTGGTAGGGCCTCGAATTGCCTTTGTTGCGGAGGTGGAGGTAATGCCGCGTCTTTATACATTCGTTTGGTGATGTGAAGCGAGGTGTCTCTACCATGGATATCCGTGGGGGTCGAGTGTTGACATATGTGATCGCACTCTCCGCTCGACGGGTGCCCGGTTGCCGTCTTCGAGACATCCGGTACCGCACGGTGCCGCCATGCTGGTAGGGACGGTGGGTAATACTGCTGTGCGACGTTCTACTGAGAGAAAACACCATTGGTGCACCCTGGGTAGCTTGGGTTGTACTGCTGATGGTATTGCTGAGTGAATGTGTGATTCACTTGTCTGGCTGGTTCCCGAACGGGTGGAGGCGGCTGTTGCTTGCTCTTCATCCGATCCTTTGTTTCTTTGGTTTCGGGCCATTCCTTGGTGATGTGCCCCTTTTCTTCCCCATGGAAGATACAATGATGTCTTCTCGGCTTCTGGTTCTTATTCCAGTTCTTCGACTTGTTCTTGTTGAAATTCTGGTTATTCTGAGCCTTTGCATCTCGACCGTTTCGGCTCGTACGTCGGACGCCGAGGCTGGCTGCTTTGCACATTAAGGACTTGCCTTTGCCGAGAATTTCATCTGTCATAGGACCTATTGTCCCTATTGCTGTTCCTGCCGGAATACCTTTTGCTCTGGCCTTCCCCTTCATCCAGTCTTTTCCGGAGGTCGTTGTCTGATCTGCAGTATTTTTCGAACTCTTCATGCAGTTTTTCCATAGTGGCTGGCTTTTCCCTCGCTAAGTGGCTTGCGAAGGGTCCGATGCGAAGACCTTTAATTGCTGCCTCTATTGCGACGCTGTCTGGCACATCTGGCGCCTTCGCCCTGAGGTGTAAGAATCTCTGGAAGTAATCCCTTAACGGCTCTCCCTTGTCATGTTTGTTGCTGAACAGGTCCGTCGACGACAATGACTCACTTGAGAAACCTTTGAAATTGGCGATTATCTTATCCCTCAGGTTCTCCCATGAGTAGATTGTGGTGGGCTACAGCATGGAGTACCATGTCAGTGCGTCGCCCTCTGCGGCGATGACGAAGGATTTGGCTAGGACACTGTCATTTCCTCCCGCGGAGGCAACTGCCGCCTCAAAACTCATCAGGAATTGTCGTGGATCTATTTTTCCATTGTACCTAGGCAGGACCATGGGCTTGTAGCCCGGAGGCCATGGTGCTTTCGTAGGCCTTTCGACGGCGGGGATTTCGGGTCGAACGTTCTCGGTAAACCATGATCCGAGGTATCTCAGGTGTTGCGGCCATGTATTGGCCTGAGTTGTGGGGTTGTCGTAGTGTTGTTTTGATGCATTGTTATGGGTTGCATGCTCGAATCTCCGCTTGCGTATTGCCATTTGCCGCCTAATCTCCTCGCTTTGCCTGGGAGGTGTGTATTGCCCCGTGCGTAGCTGCTTGCTCGCTCTCGGCTGTCTCGTTACGCTTCCATGGGCTGCATTTCGGCTCTCGCGAGACTTACCTCATTTTCCCGGTGTTGGTCGCCGTCCTGGTTTGTCGGAGGTGGTTCATCTTCGCCGTGGTCATCGTCGTTGTTCATCTTCGGTTGCCGCTCGGAGGCATACGTGCTTCGGGTGGACCTCCGCGGCGGTCTGCCCCGCGCGATGGCTCGGGTGCCTCCGCGGGTGCCTCGCTCGGCGGCGGCACGTTTTCTTCGAGCGGCGGCGGTCGCTATTTGTTTTCTTGTTGGCATCTCGTGAGTGATATCCTCGCCGGACACGGGTGGGCGCCAACCGTTGGAACACGGTTCCAAAGAGGTTTTGTATTCAATCGTAATCACAATTACAATGCTAGAGCGTGAAGAAGGGAAATTCTTCCACTCCAGTCAGTCTCCCCTTACAACAGGGACTGGGGGCTCCTTTTATAGCCAGTCCAGCTCCCTAATATAAAAAGACATTACAACCCCAAAGGGGGGACGGGGAAACCCTAATTTTAAGACTCTTCCAGGTGGGGTCGATGGGGGCAAAATCGTCCACCGCGGCGCTGACGGGCCTGCTGGACTCTTCCTGGGCCTCCAAAGCGTGCGATGTCCTCCTCGCTCCTGGGCCGCTGGCGGGCCGCCTCTTGGGCCGCTGGATGTCTCCGCCCCCGTCCTGCCGTCTCCGCCACCACCCGGGGTATCTCCGCCCTGGGATCGAAGGCTTGCGCCTCCGCCCAGTGTCTCCGCCGGCGGCCGGAGACCGGGGGTCTCCGCCTCCGGCTTGCTACCTCCGCTCGGAGGCCTGAGGTCTGGCTGCCGGCCTGTTGTCTCCGCATGGCAACCGGAGACCTTCTGAGGCGCAAGCCGGCATGGTCTCTAGCGGCGGGTATCACACCTCCGATCCAACCCTGCATAACAAGCCAAGACAACCGCAGCAAATAAGATAAACGGGGGTTAGTTGACCGTAGGCACATGCCATGTCTCCGCTGCTGAGATGCCTTTTCCCAACAGCTAGCATGAAGGAGGACTATGGTCTTGAACCTGGAATGGAGCACTATGGTAAAATGGTAGATCTTCTTGGACGAGCTGGGAAGGCAGACGAAGCTTGGTCTTTCATCCAAAACATGCCTAAAGAATGTTGAGTTGGCTATAGAATCAGCACAGAGAATCTTTGAGCTCGGGCCAGAGGACGGGGTGTATCGTGTCCTCTTGGCAAACATTTATGCAAACGCTTCAATGTGGAAGGACATTGCGAGGGTGAGACTGCTATGGAGAAGGACTTCAGAACACTCCTGGATGGAGTATTATCCATTTCAAAAATGAGGTCCATACCTTCTACTCCGGAAGCACAAATCACCAGCACGCAAAGGACATATATACAAGACTGGCTAAGCTCATTGAAGAGATCAAAGCGGCATTACATATGGGCTCATTCGAACAGCCCCTGGCACGACAATTCAGATAAAGAAGAACCTGCGAGTTTGTAACGACTATCACTGTCATAATGCGACCAAGTTAATATCTCTAGTGTCAGGACGGGAAACAATCACGAGAGACATTCAACACTTCCACTATTTTAATTTTGGAGGATGGTAAATGTTCATGTGGAGACTACTGGTAGTGAAATGTTTAGGCATCCTGAATATCCATTTCTGAGATTATATAGGAGACTTCACACAGCTGGTATACAAATACAAGTATACGATTAGACTAACAGGTAAAACTAATTATTTCTATCTTTTTGATCCATCATGTTTTGATTGGAACATTTGGTATGTTGATTTCATGAGGAATGTATACTATGTTTTTTTATAGTCTCTGAAGCTACCCTTTGCATTGATGATTCTTGGTTAAGCTAGTGAACTGTCCAGCAGTTCTTTTGGTCTCTTCACCATTGCAGGGGGGCTACTGTAGAGTTACAGGTTTCAGTCCATTTGGCTTTTTCCTTGATACATTTTAAAAGTTTTTTTTAATTTCCATACAAAAGTAGTGCACAAGATATTGTCAATTGAGGACACTGCTTTCATTTTCATGCCTTGTCTGAAGCTAAATGTACACGATGAGATCAGCACTTATAACTGAAGAAAATAAGCTTTTTCAACTATGGGATGAGGATTGTCTGTTGTGTTTGTAATTCCCAAGCTGATAGTTCTTTATAGAAGTAAAGTGACATTGCAGGAACTTGTGTTCTTGTAATAAAAATGAAATCCCTGAATCAACCATTTCGTTGTAGGATTACCCCAAAAGGTACACATGAAAAACAAATCATAGCCACTGTCAGAGGCGTGGTTATGGTGTGCCTTTATATCTCGGAATTTTTATCCTTATTTGAGAGGACTTATGACTTGAAGCCGCAAGATTCAGTATCATCTCAACATAACTTCATGTTGTTGGTGCAGACCTATTTTGGAGCTGTAATGGATGAGCTTGGCAGTCATCTTTTCTTTGTTTGTCATTACTCCTTTGTACTGATTTGGTTAACTTCTAGTTGCCAACTGTAGCGATGAACTCCACTGCCACTTTTAATGCATTAATAGATGCCAGGTTCGGTAAGCTTGTTGATGTCCTTTTTGGTTCCCCTCTAGCCAAATCAGATACTCCCCGGAATACAATCACAGGTATGCCAGTACATGTTGTTGTCTGTTCAACCAGTAAGGGAGTCCACTTAATTGTAGCACTAGCTTAAGTTACATTACTGGGATGCACTGCAAATATTGGCAGGCATATAAATGAGAACTAAGAGAAATGTGGTCTATTAGAACTCACCATCACTACTACTGCACTCTCCTCATCTATTGTTGACACCGCAAATTCTTTGAAAAGGAACTTCCTGTATTCTGCATTATCAACAAATATGTTTGATGTTGATCCTTTAAGTCCATAGATAACTTTTGGAGTTGTTGGTAAGCAGAAAGTGTTGTTGCATCTTTCAAGTTTGACCAGCAGAAATTTCACAATTAGTAGGGCTGTGGCTAGTGTAGTCGTGCACAGACATGCATCTATTTTTTTTAGAGAAAAGGGTTTTCCCCGCTTTTGTATTACCAAAAGCACAAACATTTACAGCGTATGCGTATCAGGCGTGCCCGCACTGACAGAGACAGATAGTTCTGCAACTGAAACTGAATCTAAAGATGCGTTGTTGGAAACTAAAGTTCCATCATAGCTAAACGCAGGCAATAACGAGTTCCTCCTGACAATAGCACTTGAGCTTGCTTCCATCAGATCAGCATCACCCGGACCTGGAGCGCCCTCCTCCAAAAACTGAGCATCCGATTGTCCCAACACTGATAACGATCCTGTCCTCGCCGGCGTCCACTGGAGCAGATACAAAGAGCTTCCAGAAACTTGATGAACTCCAACAACTGCGCTTTTGCTTCCTCCTTGAAGATCGGCGTCCATCTCCCAATCATCTTGGCAATCCTCAGCAGCACCTTCTTTACTCCCATCCAAACAGCACCCTGAAAACACAACTCATTCCTCAGTTTCCACAGCATCCATAAACAAGCCAAAGTAACAGCATTAAGAACAATGTGATTCTTAGGAGCAATCCACAATCTAGCTATAGATTCAAAACTGGAACCAATCTATGTGTATCACTCACCTTAAGTTGTTCTACAATTCTGAACCATGCTGAATTTACAGGTAGCCAGAAAACTTCTTCCATAGACTTGCCCACTGAGTATAGCTCTTCATTTCTGAATTCCACAGATTCTAGCAAGTTTTCTCCTCCATTTGGGAAGTTATATTTTCCAAAGTTTAGTTCCACTGGTGACTCTTTGGGTGATTTGAACTTCTGGATAATTAGAATTCCAGAGATCATGGTAGGGGGTGAATTTGCTGAATTGTACACAAATTACATGGAGATCTACAAATTGTATCTTTAGTTTAGATGTTACCTGCCTGCAACTTGAGGGATTAATTTTGCTCATTATTGTAGCACATGAAAACTTAATGAGCATTTTGAGTTAAAAGCGCAGTTATTTTTCATTCACTATAGCATGGATTGAGAGGTGATTAGATTCCAACAACTTTGCATCTACATGTGCAGTTGCAGCATTACATCTTGAGGTGCGTTAAAGAAGCTGATTCTGCTTGGAGGGGTACCTTCCATGTCCAGGTACCCGTGAAAGCTACAAGCTTGGGGACACTGACATCACCAAAGGATATGGAATCATTAGAACTCCCTGCTGTGCCATAATGAACAATGCCAGACACACTAAAGACATCAATGAGAATCTGCACAGTGACAGCTGCGTTCAACTGCAAGACCAAGAATGTAGCGGTAAGAGATGACCACAATGGAAAATACCATGCATAAATAAGGTATGCAAGAGGGTTTAATTTTGTGTACCCTGCGTTGCCCTGTCAATGCATATATAATGTTCACACCACGAATGCTTCCTATGTGAAACCGGCGTCCTGAAACATCCCAGTAGATCAGATTGTATTCTTGAAAGGCCAATAGTTAATAGGATATGAATACTCAGTCAATGACTAAGCTGCACTTTGCTTCACACAGTATGGAAGCGCACACAGTGTGTAAGAATGTGGGTATTAATCTTGCATGGTTCTTGACAGCGCCCGATTGATTGATCCCCGTTGCCCGCAAGCTTGTGTTTTGTTTTGACCCAACAGACTTATAGTCCGACAGCCCATTCCATCTGCTGGGCTATTTCTAGTTTATGTTTCAGTCAAGCTGGCCCTACGCTACAAACAACCGATCAACACTAGCAAACATGGAATGGAATATATTGTCCTCCTTAACAAGAGTTTTATTTCTATTTATTTATTCTTTCATTTATTTCACTGTCTTCTTCTGGACTCAGAATATCATTTTTTTTCCGACCTAGAACATTCATTGGCTTCAATTCAGGCCATCCCATTATAACTGCTGGGTGCAAGATGATCGAGCAATTACTAGTCCATATTAATGGACCACCTACCTTCGCATATGTAGCGTGTATCAGGAAGTGTATAAATACAAGTTCATCTGAGTAGAGAAGCATATAACAATGCCTTGCAAAAATGTGAAATTGTAGAGTGCATGTATAGTATATGGTGGGAATAGGAAACATTAGGAAATAACCCGTCATTGCTCCATAGCACCAGTGACCAGTGACTTATCAGTTGATCAACTCTTGAATTCCATGTAGTAGAGCGCGTCTGCTGACCTCGAAGTATCTTAATGCCTAGATGGTGATAGCTTTGCGCTTCATCTTGCGCTGCAACCACAAGAGATAGCATAACTACAAAACGCTGCAGCCAATTACTCAGGAGCCCTGCATGGAGTGTAAGGTGAGATCGAGAAAATTTAGAAGAGCTTCAGCTGCCTAAAAAAACACCGGTGATCTCTATCCTCTGTTTGCCGACTTTGGTGTTGCAATTTTAGTATTGGCGACCTCTAGTGATTATTTTTTGTGCTCTATGTAGCAGCACATACTTAAATTTGCAATATGCTATATCCTCTGTTTACCAACTTTGATATTGGTTACCTCTAGTAAATACTTCCTCCATAGTAAAAAAAGTTGACGTTTTGGACAGCGAGACGGTCTCTAAAGTATAACTTTGACCCCTTGTTTTTATAAAAGTATTTATTGAAAAGTGATATATGTATACTTTTATGAAATTTTTTTAAGATAAATCTATTTATATAATTTTTGCATTTCCAAACTCAATAATTAAAAAGTTATTCATGATTTATATTCTCAATGTTTGACCGAAACCTTGTCCAAAACGTCAACTTTTTCGAGTATGGAGGGAGTAGTAATTAACCAAGTGGTTTATGTATTGGAATGGCTATGTTGGTTAGATTTCTTACACGGTTAGTCCCTCCGTCCCAAAAAGAATGACGTTTTGGGTTTTTGTGCCACTAGTTTGACTCGATTTGTAGAAAATGTGTGCGATATTTATATCTCTAAATAATTTTGTTAAAAAACTAGATGTAAAGAACTTTCCAATGATACTAATTACTTAACATAAATATTAATATATTTTAATTTAAAATTACAGGCAGTAATTTCTCGGGAAGCGAGAACGTCATTCTTTTTGGGACGGAGGGAGTACACTGGAATGTTATTTGAGTCTCCGACAGCATAATATCGTGCAATTATTTTCGGCTATCATGTAGTCATTTCAATGACATGAATACCTTATAGCAACTCCAACAGTTTTGCAATTGGGTTTGACATTCTTGTTTTTTTGAAAAGAAAAATACAAAATTTACTCTCCAACAGTTTGGCGATTGGGTTTGGCATTTTTTTCGAGTTGGCAAATAGAGGGTCAATCCGCGCATATATGCGCGTGTTCGCGAGGCTTGGCATCCTGGTTTTCTCGTGCTTGGTGGGGCTCTTCGTTCGCTTAGCGGGGCTCTTCGTTTCGTTAGCGGGTTTTTGGAAGCAAAATTTGCCAAACTGTTGGAGATAAGATTTTTTTCCTCTCCATATTATTCGGGAGTTGATAAACAACGAGATTCGGGAAACAAAATTTGTCAAACTATTGGAGATGCTCTTAGTATGTTTCCTTCAAAAAAAGAGAAAATATCAATAAAAGCAAGAAGGGAAAGGTCCTTTTGAAAACCCTCCTCCTGCCTCAACTATCTCACGGTCCAACTTTTAGTTCCCCATCCATAAAAAGCAGATGCCCACAAACACCAACAATATTTAAAAAGATGCTTTACCGCCTCTCTCGCATCGCATGCCTTACCGCCGACCCCGACGCGCGCGGCGCGCCTCAGGGCGGCGGTGGCGCGCTCCAACCTGCCTGGCGCGCTCGCCGCCTTCGCTGCCATGTCCTCCTCCGCCACCACCGCTGCCCCTTGTTGGCGGTCCTTAACTCGATTCTAACCCCGCCAACTTTAGCCTAGGCAAACTAAATCTCACCTAGAATAGGGCTCTACTCTAACCATTTCCATAGTGTGGCGCAGAATTCTTGTTTTGCAAGTCAACACTGAAACACACCAAAAATGAGCCAAGAACTGGAGCAAAACTATGATGTGAGAAGGTGACCCACCTACCGTATAATTTGGGTCTCAAACATAGCCTAAAATGCCAAGCATGGACCCAAGAAATGGAAGCCCAAAACCTAGTCCAACTCGATCATGGGCTGCAGGAGTGGGGTGTAGTAATTTGGCCATAACTCCCTCATCCGGACTCCGATTGACGCAATTCACCAGGCTACAGAAAGCTGACGACGAGGCCCACCTGCCTATAAAAGATGGGCCCCATCCGAGCCAAACCTGGCATGCGCGCGCCCCAGGTGCGGGCGCGCCTGTTTGGTGCCCGATCAGGCCCAGTTTTGGTCAGATGGCCCATGACGATGTGTGGAGGTCGGTTTTGCTGGTGCTTTGTACAAGGAAGGTACAAAACTGCCTCTAGAGGTCGGTTTTGGACCTTTTCATATGGGCATGACCCTTTTGCATAGAGCCCCCTCCTCTCCACCTATAAAAGGAGGCTCCCTCCTCCTCATTCAACACACCATTCAAGGGAGAAAGAGCACCACACTAGAGGTTCATTCCAAAGGGCTATGCCCTAGTAGCTATAGAGTTAGAGAGAGAGAGATGTGAGGGAAGAGAGCGGGGAAGCACCGGGCTTGTCGGTGTCTCCCCGAGCTTGTACCTCTACGAGCAACTACTTGGCTCCTTAGCGGGATCTTGGCTAAGTAAGTGTTCGTGTTATCTATAGTCTTTTGTGTCTTATGTTTAGTTGAGCTATACCAAGCTTGTTTGCGGGTTCGTCGTCCGTCTTTGTGGCGGATGCTCTAGTAGAGGGCCCTGTTACAGACAGGTCACCCTGTACGACGCTAGAGTAGTAGTCGCTAGTGTAGACATGGTGTCTAGGCTTGAGGCTGCCTTCGTTTGCCTCGTTCCCCACGGTTGAGGTGGTAGGCGGTAGGTGGTGACAGCCCTGTCCGTCCCTCGTAATCCCCCACGTTCGGGTTCGACATAGAGCCGTAGGCCGGCAACGCTTGGCAGACCAAGTGTTATCCGGTGCACGAAGTAAGCAAGTAGAAGTATGGCGATGCTAACCTTGAGACCTAGAAGCTATAGGAATCCATCTCTACCACCCTTTCTATCTCTACCCTTGTGTTGTTCCTTGGACGAATTAGCTAGGAGAAATACCTCCGTTCCCTGTGGAAAATACGATACCCTGAATACTTCCGGGTGAAAGCTACAACGGTACTTTCCGTACGCTTGCGGAATCTTTCTGCACACGTTAAGAAATACCAGCAGGACTTCTTGCGTTATTGCCGGGGTAGACTTTTTATCTATCTTTGGTGATTGCGCTAAGAAACGTCAACAAGCTTTCTGGCGCCGTTGCCGGGGAACGGTTGTTATTTCTTTGAACCTAGTTTGTCCTCGTATTCGTATCCTTTATTTTTAAAACAAAAAAAATCCTTTTTATAAAACATTTCTTTTGACCTACCATTTTGAAGCCAATATCAAATTCAAAATCCTTTTCCTTCAAAGGGGAGTTCTTTGAGCCAAAAAAATTAAAACCAAATTTTTCATCCGGCTATGAACTCCACTCTATTTTTTTTTTGAAAAAAAAACACACAATAGTTCGGGCACAACCCTTCTCAAGGTTTGATCACAAAATCCCCTTTAACCCCTTGTAAGATTTTGAGGAAATGTGTCCTTGCTTGAGCATTCCTAGCATGGCACCACTAATTCCTGAGTGGAAGTTGTTTTCATTCTCAAACAATGTTACGCTAATGCCGTAGAGTGTGTGAATGGAGAATGGGATGAACTTAAGAACAAGTTCCATCTTGCATTCGTCCCCAATTCTCGTATCACCACTCTACCAAGGGCAATCCTCGATTTCAAGCAAGTTGAGAAGGAATCCATAGGTGCAACCTAGGCTAGGTTCACAATGCTAATACATGCTAGCCTAGACTTGTCTTTACCCGACGACGTGCAATTGCATCTCTTTTTGGGTCTAGACATAGATGCTGCCCTATGACTTGACATGACCGATGAAAGGTCGTTTTTACATGAAACCATGACGGAATAGAGGAAAGTATTTGTTCATGCCCTAGAGAAGCACACTTCTCCCGTCATAGAACCCCTCCATGAAAAGGGCATGTCAAGCTTTGAGGAGCCCTCATCGGCCGAATCCTTACCCTTGCTATCCTTAGATTCGTCTCGTTGAACCCTCACCCGAACCACGAACACCGAAGGAAGGAATGCTTTACCCTTCGGAGTTCGCCATCAAAATTCGAGGATTATGGCAGAACCTTGACTATTTCTTGGCATGAGAAATGTAACATTCCTTTCTAAGGAAGTCTCCTCTAATATGGAACATTCAAAAGAATGGTTGTTGGAAGTGAAACGTTCTTCTAAAGCAATTCAGATTCTTTCACCTTCCACAACTATATTTTGTTCAATAGATGGGACTCCCATAGAAGCCGTAGACATCTTCACAGTCGGGACTATTATCATGTCACATTTCCTTGCGGAAATCCTTTTGGGCAAAACACCGCTAGTCCCGACCGACAAACTCTTCAAGAGTTCGTCATGGCTCATTTTTGAGTATTGTGAGATTGCTAGGGCCGTGCCAATTGAAATTCATGAAACCAAGGTTTACATAGAATTTTTCATCTAGCCATCCTTGATTTTTGAACTTCTCATAGGCCTCCCTCTTGAAAATCTAGTTCAAAAGAAAATAACCATCTCAACAGAGCCTAGATGAGAAGTTTAAAAGTTTTGCTTTTGCCAGGCCCTATCGCTTGCCCTAAAACCCAATGGCAAAGCAAAGCTACTTGTTCGAGTGGGTGAAGTTTACATTCCCGTTCACCCGAGCTATCTTTTCATCCTTATGAAATGGAACGTTCACTTCACCCTTGCTCGAACAAGAGTCATGCCCCTCTGGCCATCAAAACATTGTTCTCGATAAGGGCCGAGATTCAATGTTCATCCTTGATGTTATATCTTTTAAAGATAAAATCTTTCTAGCCATGGACATGCCCGAAGCAAGAACTCTAGAGATTAAGCGAGGGCCCTTAAATGAGCATGTTGCAACCTCTCATGTTTTGAGCTCAATTTTAGGGTCTCTAGAGTTTGTTTCGCTTTGGACCACCTACTTCTACGAGGATCAAAACCATCTCTTAGTTCTAGTTGTCAAACCTTTTAAGAGAATGGTTGTGACGCTTATGTTATCATGAACATTGCAAATCCCATAGTAGCACGGTGGGGTGAACCTTGCAGCTTGAACATTTTTTTTGCCAAATGTTTGGCGGAGTAGATGGGGACTACACCACCATTTGTAGTTGCAAGATAAAGTTCAGACGGTCAAGCTTAAGACCATAACTTAAGCACTGCCGGGAGATACCCCGAATTATCTTGAAAAAAAACTTTTCTTTTCGATAAAAGCAAGGGCATGTTTTCAATTTCGTATGCACCTTCGGGTATTCCTGTTTACTAACCGTTACGGGGCACGGGTCATATGATACTTGAGAACATGGAAGCCACATCAACTATAAATTTTGATGTCCTTGGGTGATAGGACACACTCTATGAAAGAAAAGGAGACCCGACCCAACACACTTGACTTTTATATAAAAGTCCAAGTGTGGGGGGGTGGGGACGGCAAGAATCCCGAGTTCCACTCACACCAAGAGTCAAGAAAAACAATAGAGAGAAAAAGTTGATGCTAGCCTTGCCTTGCTACAAAACAAAGAAAAGAAAAAGAGGGGCACATGAAGGTCCCTAGACTTTAAAAAAAAAAAAAGAGGGACACATGAAGGTCCCTAGACTTTGAAAAAAATGATGATGAAAAAAAAAAAGGGGAAAGAGAAAAAGATTAAAAAAAGAGAAGGGAGAAAAAAGAAGAAGAAGAAGAAGAGCCTCCCTCTTCTAGACCTTTGCAATTACTAAGGCCTATGGCCCGTGCGCACTAGTTGTGCATATGACCTAGCCTTGGTAATTACTTGAGTGGAGCTCATGAGAACAAGCCACCGTTGCAGCCCACATGAAGTTTCCATCCACATGCTGCCGGTGAGGAAGAACACTCAGGTAAAGAAAAGGTAATAAAAGTTCACCAACTCTCTTGCTCATTCTTGTCTCCATGTGATCATACAAATTCTTGCTTCTCATGTTTATGTCATATGCTCGGTTTGGGTGTGCTTGTATATGGCCGTATACAATACATCCATAGGCTTTTTAAATTAAGCATGGTGCTTAGGTTAAAATTGTCTTCTTTGATCAAAATTTCAGCATGGTGTTGAATTTTGATTAATGAACTTGAGTTGTTTCCATAAGCAATAGGAAGTAATCTGTTATGGAGATTAGTCAAGATCTGTTTTACTTTGCAACTTAATCTTGACCTTGTTTGAGTTACGAGTTGGTTGAGAAAAAAATTTTGATCAATAAAAAATTCTCGGCTCCCGGTTTTCCAACCAAGAGAGTCCATGTTTGTTTCCTTTTGTTTCTTTGAAAAATAAAAACAGGTACAAGAACAAGTGTGGGGGAGATCTCTCAAGAATAACTAACTCTCACATTCGAGATCTCCCCAAACACAATGCACAACATCAAGCAACTCATCATGCGAAGGACAGAGCAAACGACTTTCATCAGCTCCTTCACCTTCAACGGTAGTTTGTGCAACTCTACCCTCGCATCTCCTAAAGTTTTGAAGTTTAAATTGATTAAATAAAACTAAAAACTTTGCAAAACTCCATCTCCTATTTTCACCAATCGAGAACGAGTTGCATACTTTTTATTCCTTGCTATCTTGATTGTGTGAACAACCTTGCAATAGGGACCCCATGTCTTATCTAAGTTATTGGTAGGAGAGATATAGTAGAATGATATGATACTTACCAACTCGTGCAATGGACTTGGGTATTTTTATGCAAAAATTTAAAACTTTTTAGCAATGCTCCTCATGTGATAAGTGCTATGTCCTACGAGCCAAATATCTACGCTTACAATTACAAAACCTGTTTTAGCCACTTTTAGCAATGTCAAGTCTTGAGATTCTTGCTAGAGATGGCCTTATCCCCAAGATCATTGCATTCACCCACCAAATAAACATGCCGACTCTCACAATGAGAGCCGCGCACAGCATTCATCCGCCAAATAAATATGCCGACTCTCACACTGAGGGCCGCGCACATTATCCACCCACCATTCCACCAAAAACGCTCACTTCTTACACTGAGAATTGAGCACATATATTCCACATTTTTCTCCCTCTTCCACCAAAATACTCCCGTCAACAAATCATGCGTCTCTCTCTCCATCATTCATTCAAGAAGGGTATGGACTGTTATTAGAAAATTCATACAAAAAGAAGCATAGTTCATGAATAAGGAAGAGTTCTTTTCTCCACGGTCTTGAGATAGAGAAGAAAAAAAAAGGGAAAAGAAGAAAAAAAAGAAAGCAGAAAAAAAAGAAATAAAGCAAGTTTTAGAGATATTCTTTGAGTCCATACCTTCTTGCATTTTCATCCATCAAGAGAGAAACATGATCAGGAGTCCACAAATATTTTCTACACTTGCACTTGCACTTGCATCATCTAGGGATATGGCCTTCTCTTCATGACATCCAGCTGGCTTGACATTGGAACATGTTCATCATTCATACCCAAAAACTCCACATATCAGCCTATAGTGGTAGGATGATCAAGAACACCTGGATAGGACTAGCCACCTAAAAAGAGCGACTTGAGAGTATCACATGAGGAGCTAAGGCTATCTTTGCGAAAATGCTAAAACCCCAAGTCTCAAAGCATGGGTAGTGTGAGTTGACTTGATTTCAAGCTATTCCTCCTTCAATGGCTATAAGATAACTTGGTAGCCACCATGAATGTTCACAAATGCGGGGAAAAAGCTCGGAATAATTTGTGTGCGGGTCAACTCTTGGGAGAATACAACCACCTTAGTTCTTCAACCTTTACTCGAGGACGAGCAAAGAGCTAAGTGTGGGGGAGTTGTTGGTGGTCCTTAACTCGATTCTAACCCCGCCAACTTTAGCCTAGGCAAACTAAATCTCACCTAAAATAGGGCTCTACTCTAACCATTTCCATAGTGTGGCGCAGAATTCTTGTTTTGCAAGTCAACACTGAAACACACCAAAATGAGCCAAGAACTGGAGCAAAACTATGATGTGAGAAGGTGACCCACCTACCGTATAATTTGGGTCTTAAACATAGCCTAAAATGCCAAGCATGGACCCAAGAAATGGAAGCCCAAAACCTAGTCCAACTCGATCATGGGCTGCAGGAGTGGGGTGTAGTAATTTGGCCATAACTCCCTCATCCGGACTCCGATTGACGCAATTCACCAGGCTATAGAAAGCTGATGACGAGGCCCACCTGCCTATAAAAGATGGGTCCCATCCGAGCCAAACCTGGCACACGCGTGCCCCAGGCGCGGGCGCGCCTGTTTGGTGCCCGATCAGGCCCAGTTTTGGTCAGATGGCCCATGACGATGTGTGGAGGTCGGTTTTGCTGGTGCTTTGTACAAGGAAGGTACGAAACTGCCTCTAGAGGTCGGTTTTGGACCTTTCCATATGGGCATGACCCTTTTGCATAGAGCCCCCTCCTCTCCACCTATAAAAGGAGGCTCCCTCCTCCTTATTCAACACACCATTCAAGGGAGAAAGAGCACCACACTAGAGGTTCATTCCAAAGGGCTATGCCCTAGTAGCTATAGAGTTAGAGAGAGAGATGTGAGGGAAGAGAGCGGGAAGCACCGGGCTTGTCGGTGTCTCCCGAGCTTGTACCTCTACGAGCAACTACTTGGCTCCTTAGCGGGATCTTGGCTAAGTAAGTGTTCGTGTTATCTATAGTCTTTTGTGTCTTATGTTTAGTTGAGCTATACCAAGCTTGTTTGTGGGTTCGTCGTCCGTCTTTGTGGCGGATGCTCTAGTAGAGGAATTTTGTTAAAGATAGGTCACCCGTACGACGCTAGAGTAGTAGTCGCTAGTGTAGACATGGTGTCTAGGCTATAGGCTGCCTTCGTTTGCCTCGTTCCCCACGGTTGAGGTGGTAGGCGGCAGGTGGTGACAGCCCTGTCCGTCCCTCGTAATCCCCCACGTTCGGGTTCGACGTAGAGCCGTAGGCCGGCAACGCTTGGCAGACCAAGTGTTATCCGGTGCACGAAGTAAGCAAGCAGAAGTATGGCGATGCTAACCTTGAGACCTAGAAGCTATAGGAATCCATCTCTACCACCCTTTCTATCTCTACCCTTGTGTTGTTCCTTGGACGAATTAGCTAGGAGAAATACCTCCGTTCCCTGTGGAAAATACGATACCCTGAATACTTTCGGGTGAAAGCTACAACGGTACTTTCCGTACGCTTGCGGAATCTTTCTGCACACGTTAAGAAATACCAGCAGGCTTTCTTGCGTCGTTGCCGGGGTAGACTTTTTATCTATCTTTGGTGATTGCGCTAAGAAACGTCAACACCCCTGCGGCTGCGCGCCCCGTCCTCCGCACCTTCACTCGGGGCTGCTCAAGCTCTGCGCGGCGGGCGCAGGCCTCGCCACAGGTCGGGCCGTCCCAAGCGCACTCCGGGCGGGAGGCTCGGAGGTGAACCCTTCGCCGCCACCGCGCTCGCCAACATGCAGCATATGGTTCAAGTGCTGCTGCCCTGCCAACGCACGCAGGGTGTTCGACCGGATGCCCGCCAGGAACAACGTCTCGTCAAAGATTGTCAGTGGTGATTCTTCCGCAGTGGAGAAGTAAGGACTCCGGAAGACTTCTGGATGCAGATAGTATTATTCCACTGAAAAATGGGGTCCATAATTTCTACTCTGGATGCAAATCACCAGCAAGCAGAGGAAATATATGCAAGGCTGGGTAAACTCATTGAAGATATCAAAGCTGTGGAGTATGTGCCAGACACTGATTCGATACATCATGTGGAACATGATGTCAAGGCACAGCTTCTTAACACACACAGTGAGAAGCTTGGCATAGGGCTCATTTGAACTGATTGTCATAATGCGACCAAATCATTATCTCTAGTGACAGGATAGGAAGCACTCATGTGAGATATTCAACGCTTTCACCACTTCAAGGATGGTTGACTACTGGTAGTGAATGAAATGTTGAAGGCAGTCTGAATATCCATTTTTGAGATTATATAGGAGACTTCACAGTGCTGGTACACAAATACTAGTATAAAACAGGTGATGCTAACTATTCTATCTGTGGCACACATCATGTTTTTAACAGAGCATTCTCTGTGTCCAATTTTCTATTGTGATGGTCAGACTTAGAACTGCCAATAATTTCTTATAGAGTGTGCAGCATCCTAGCATGTTTTGTTATAGGCTCTGTAGTGGACATTGCATTGTGGTATTTGGTTAAGCTAGAGTTGTTCAGCAGCTCTTATAATCTCTTCACCATTCCAGGAAACCTTTTGTACAGTTATAGATTTCGCTTGGTCCTTAATGTATTCTTTTTTTTTTACTTCTATACAAAAGTAGTGCACAAGAGATTGTCTGTTGAGGCCACTGTTCTTCGTCTTCATGTGTTGTTTGGAACTAAATGTACATGATGAAATCAGCACTGGTAACTGAAAGAAGAAGTATTTTCTCTAATTATTGCATAAGAATTGTGGGTTGTGTTTTTGGTGACCAAGTTGATAGTTCTTTCTAAGAATCAAGTGACACTGCATCAACGGATATTTTTCTGAAAAAATGAAACTCTGAATCACCATTTTGTATTAGCATTACCCCAAAATTTACACTGGAAAAGCAAATTGTAGCCAGAGGCATGGTTACAGTGTGTCTATGTATCTCAAATTTTTTATCCCTCAATTGGGGAGGACCTATGAATGGAAGCCACAAGATTTCATATCATTCTGAACATAACTTCCACTTATTGCTGCAAACCTATTTCGGAGCAGTAATGAACGAGCATGGCAGTCATCTTTTGTTTAGTTATTACTCTTTTGTACTGATAAGCTTGACTTCTGATTGCCAACTGTAGTGATGAACTCAACTGCCACTTTTAATGCATTAATAGATGCCAGGTTCATCAAGCTTGTTGACGACCATGTTGGTTCCCCTCCAGCTAAATCAGATACTCCCCGGAATACAATCACAGGTATGCCAGGTGATGTTGTTGTCTGTTGCATCAGTAAGAGAGTTCACTTAATTGTAATGCTATCTTAAGTTACATGATCGGGATGTGCTGCTAATATTGGTAGCCATATAAATGAAAAGTAAGAGGCATGTAAACTGTTAAAACTCACCATCACCACTGCTGCGCTCTCCTTATCTACTGTTGACACCTCAAATTCTCTGAAAAGGAACTTTCTGTATTCTGCGTTGTCGAGAAACATGTCAGCTGACGCTCCTTTAAGCCCATAGACAACTTGTGGAGTCGTCGGTAAGCAGAAAGTGTCATTGCATCTTTCAAGTTTAACTGCAGAAATTTCACAAATATTAATCTGATTAGTTGTGCACAAACATGTATTTTTTATGCAATTATGTTACTCATATATTGTGCGGCACTCACCTTAAGTTGTTCTGCAATTCTAAACCATGTTGAATCTACCGGTAGCCAGAAAACTTCTTCCATAGGCTTGCCAACTGAGTATAGCTCCTCGTTTCTGAATTTCAGGGATCCTAGCAAATTCCCTCCTCCATTTGGGATGTTATATTCTCCAAAGTTCAGTTCTGCTGATGATTCTTTCGGTGATTTGAACTTCTGCAATAATCAGAGTACCAGATATCATGCTAAGGGAGGTGAGTTTGCTGAATTGTGCACAGATACTTGGAGGTTGCATTTTATAAATTATATCATATTCCTATTCTGAATTTTTTGCATCTATATTTGGAATTGCAGCATTGGATCTTGAGGTGGGTTAAAGAAGCTGATTCCAGTTGGAGGGGTACCTTCCATGTCCAGGCACCCGTGTAAGCAACAAGCTTGGGAACACTGACGTCGCCAAAAGACATGGAGTCATTAGAACTCCCTGCCGTGCCATAGTGGACAATACCAGACACGCTGAAGACATCAATGAGAGTCTGTATAGTGACAGCAGCGTTCAACTGGAAAACCAAGGAAGGTAGCAAGTAGTAAGAGGTAAGCATGAAGGTAAAGTCACACAAAAGGTAAATGCAAACGAGTCTTTCAAATTTGAGTACCCTGCGTTGCCCTGTCAATGCGTATATAATGTTCACTCCCTGAATGCTGCTGATGTGATACCGCCGTCCTGAAACATTACGGTAGGTCAGATTGCATTGTATTCTTGAGAGGTCAGCAATAGGATATAGTTATGCACTCAATGACTAACTGGAAACATTATGATTTGGTAGTGAACACAGTATGCATGTATGTATATAGGTAGGTAAGTAGAACAAAAGGAAACAAAAAATTCAGAGGCCTGTGATATCAACTTACGATATATTTGTTTCCCGTTTGAGATCTGTTGGGCCATATTGTGTCATAAGGCCAGCCCAGCCCAACCCATAGCCATGTATATGTATATATGTATCAGGATAAGCAATAGAGAGTTTGAGACTTTTCCCCAAAATCCACATGGTACCGGAGCTAGGATTGGTGATGGCGACAGCGGTGAACTCGCAGGCGGCGGTGGAGGCTGCAAAGGAGGTGGCAGCCAAGGTGGGCGCGTCGGCGTGGACTAGCACGAAGAAGAACGCCGACGCGGTGCTGCTGAAGGTGAAGATGCTGGAGGAGCAGGAAGGCGCCGTGGGATGACCGGCGGGGAAGGAGAGAGCCGTGCTGCAGGGCCATCTCGCAGTGGCGCGAGACTTGCGCGAGCGCGCCCAGGCAGAGGCGGTGCGCGAGGATGGGGCTAGGGGTGAGACTGAGTCTGAGGCGCGGCTTCAGCTGGTGGGAGCGGCCAGCTCTGGCGTCTTGGAGGCCCACAAGGAGGTGCTGGGCGACAAGATGGGGAAGGTGGTGCTCTCTGACCGTGTGGTGGACTTCCCCTGCTGCCATGTCACGGGTGAGTATGGCTGGACTGCCAACATGGAGGAGGGCTATGAAGTCCTGTATATGGTGGATGCCATCGATGAGTGCGCTATTGGCCAGCTGAAGGAGTTTGAGGGCAAGAAGCTTGTCTCTGCCACCATGGAGGGCCTGAAGCTTGATGAGAGTGAGGACGAGAAGAAGAAAAAGGAGGAGCTCAAGGAGAAGTATGAGGGCCTCTGCAAGGTCATCAAGGAGGTTCTGGAGTGGGTGGCCAACAGGAAGGCGCCTCCTGTAGAGAAGCTAGAAACCTCGGTGGACAAGAATGGCATGGTGGTGGACAAGAAGCAGGCAACTCCAGCTGAGCAGGTGGCTGGGCTGGAGGTCATGAGATCGGAGTTGGAGATGAGAAAATTGGAGAGAGATTTGAAGACTTCCAGGGTGTCGACAAGTACTGTCCAGTCCCAGAAAAGAATAATGGAATCAAGCTTCAGCAAGAACAAGGGGGAAAATGAAGTGTACAGGCAAGAATTGGAGGCGCTGCAATCCAGCGAGGTGGATGAAAAGCACATTGCATTGGTGGCTAAACTCCAAAGTGAGATTGATCATGAGAAAGCCAAAGTAAAGAATTTGGTAGAGCATTTCACAGCAAAGGAACTGGTGGAGCTAGCTCAAATATTTTTGGCGAAGAGTTCAGAATTAATGTCGGTTTCACAAGAGCCTAATGGTAGAAAAAATTTCTCAAGCACGAGATGATACATCAACAGTTCTGGGCAACCTCGTCAACCTTGCTCGTCCTGGCACAGGTACATTTAATGCAAATTGGATACTAGATTCAGGTGCATCACGTCATGTCACGGGGACATTAGATGAATTTGCATCATATAACTCATTCCCTCCCACACGTAAGGAAACTATTCAGACCGCTGATGGAACTGCTCAACCTATTAGAGGTGTGGGCACAGTCAGCTGCACCCCATCAATTACATTATCTTCTGTTCTATATGTTCCATCTTTTCCGATTAATCTAGTATCCATAAGTGCATTGGTTGATCAGATGGATTGTCGTGTTACGCTTGATTGAGAAAATTGTTTAATTGAGGATCGAAAGACAGGAAGGATGCTTGGGAGTGGCATTAGGCGCAATGGCCTATGGTTCTTAGATAGAAGAATAAGTGAGACCACATGCACTGCTATGGAAGTTGCTACTAGTGAAGAGGAGAATAAGGTGATACTTCAACATTGTCGGTTGGGTCATATGTCCTTTGACACAATGTCTAGAGCATTCCCTGATATTATGAGCAAGGTTGATAAAAGGAAGTTGATGTGTGATGCATGTGAGTTTGGGAAGCATACAAGTGCTGGTGTCCTAGTGAACGACACTTGTTCGTGAGTATGGATGTTACATTTAGAGAGTCCGAGCCTTTTTATGGAGAGAAGACAGATTTAAGTTATTTATTCTATAACCTTGACTTATCTAGCAATGATGGTGATAGTCGAGAGGGGGAGAATGAAAGTGATGATGATGGTCAAGAGGGGGAGAATGAAGCTTCACAAACTAGAGAAGGTGATCAAACAAGGAAAATGGAAACCGTTATTGAAACAATTCCAAAATGGGTGGATGGACCTAATCTTATGAGTGTTGAAGAGTCTAGTCAAGAGACAAAGAATACTAATGTTCGTAGTGAACCTGCTCAGGAACAGTCCACTAGAGTGGAGGAGGTGACAGCTGGCGGTTCAACATCTACTCAAACAAATGGAGCAGGTTTGGGATTGAGAAATAGAGAGATTTCTAAAGTATATACAAGAAGAAAGTTTAGATCTCAATAAGAGACCACAGAGTTGGCCCAAACACCGACATCTGAACAATGTCCTTCTGCCCCAGAGCGTGAAAGTGAACTGGAAATTATTGATGTATCTTCAGCCTCAAAGACTGATATTGAAAACCCCTCCTTAGATGATCTACCTATTGCACTACGAAAAGGTACACGAGTCAATGCTGGAGTGCCTGCACAAAGGTATGGTTTTGAGCATGACATAAGTAACTATGTCTCATACACCTCATTATCTCCTGCATATAGAGCATTTATTGCTTCATTACAATCGACATATATTCCTAGAGAGGCGGAGAGAAGCAAAACAAGATCCCAAGTGGCGTGAGGCCATGATGGAGGAGCTTAGAGCTCTTGAAAAAAATAAAACTTGGGATATTGTGAAACTACCTGCAGGAAAGAAAGCTGTGAGTTGCAAGTGGGTGTTCACCGTGAAGCAAACTCCTGAAGGTAAAGTTGAAAGATATAAAGCTCGACTTGCCGCGAGGGGTTATAGCCAAACATATGGCATTGACTATGATGAGACATTTGCCCCGGTGGCGAAGATGAGTATGGTGAGAATTTTAATCTCATGTGCAGTGAATTTTGGGTGGCCCTTGCATCAGTTAGATGTAAAAAATGCTTTCTTGCATGGTGACCTTGAAGAGGAGGTCTACATGGAGGTTCCGCCTGGTTATTCTAAGCTTGAGATGGATGGAAAGGTATGTAGGCTAAAGAAATCTTTATATGGCCTCAAACAATCTCCACGGGCATGGTTTGATAGATTCAGACGTGCATTATGTGCAATGGGATACAAGCAGTGCAATGGAGATCATACACTATTCTATAAACATTTAGGACGCAAGATCACGGTACTAGCTGTATATGTGGATGATATCATTATTACCAATGATGATGAAGCAGAGATCAAATGCCTCAAGGAGAATCTAAGTAGGGAGTTTGAAGTCAAGGACCTTGGTCAGCTCAAGTACTTTCTAGGTATTGAGATTGCACGAAATCCAAAAGGTATTGTTCTCTCATAGAGAAAATAGTTCTCGACTTGCTTAGTGAGATAGGCATGCTTGGATGTCGGCCTGTGTCCACACCAATTGATCCGAATCACAAATTATGTGCCGAATCAGGTCACCCGGTCAATAAGGAAAGATATCAGAGGCTTGTTGGGCGTCTTACATATCTATGCCATACGAGGCCTGACATATCTTATGCGGTAAGTGTTGTGAGCCGATACATGCACGACCCAAGGAGTGGACATTTGGATGCTGTTTACCGGACCTTGAGATACTTAAAGAGTAGTCTAGGAAAGGGTTTGATATTTAAAAGTAATGGCCACTTGAAAGTCGAAGGTTATTGTGATGCTAATTGGGCTAGTTGTCTTGATGATAGGAGATCAACTTCAGGATATTGTGTCTTTGTTGGGGGAAACTTAGTGTCATGGAGAAGCAAGAAGCAATCAGTTGTATCTCGTTCAACGGTGACGCAGAATATAGAGCGATGTCTCTCGGACTTTGTGAAATTTTATGGGTCTGGAATCTTTTATCAGAACTAAATGTGCTAAGAAAAGGCCCCTTGAGGATTTGGTATGATAATAAGTCAGCTATCAGTATTGCGAATAATCCTGTTCAACATGATAGAACCAAACATGTAGAGATAGATCGTTTCTTCATCAAGGAGAAATTAGATAATGGCATTCTAGAGCTAAGTCATGTAAACTCGGGTGGTCAAATAGCTGATTGTTTGACAAAAGGTTTAGGAGTAAAAGAATGTAATTTAGCATGTAGCAAGATGAGAATGATAGATATCTATCACCCATCTTGAAGATCAAGTAGGTCTTATGCTATTTCTGTCGTGCACTTGTTTCTTGTGGCAACATAGTAAGCTGACACAGTTATTGATGACATCTAAAATCAGAGTCCTGTAATTACATCTTATGACACATTTCTTTCCTATTCGAGGGAAAGTAAGTCATGATATTTTTGTCGTGCGCACCTTGCAATTAGCTCTGCTAGTGCCGGATGCTCATCAGTCCTAGTCTATGCTTTCTTCCAAGAAGAGGGAAATTGTACATGTAATGTCTGTAGGCGCAAATTGAATTGATATACTCCAGCATGTCATGTCATCTCATTTTATGGCTGTATTACCATTTGTATCACCAGGTGATGGAAATCGCACCAGAAAAGTCAATGGCAGTAACAGTCAGTCAAGGCATGAGTATCACAGACTAACAGATGACCGACTACAGGGGGAGATTGGAGGAGCAGGTAATAAGCAAGTGGATGGACAAATGGACGGCTGAGATTAGACGTACTGTACCGTAGAGGTCAACGAAGGGGAGGAGACGCCAAGGCGTGAAGGAGCCGGAGGCCTGCAGCGCGGTGGCCTCGTCGACGTACGACATGACGAGGCCGAGGGAAGAGCCTCGCTGGTTGACCCTGTCCACCTGCCACCGCGCGCGGTCCGGCAGGGCTGCGGCTGAGCTCGCGAGCAGCAGCGAGAAGAGCAGGAGCTGCAGTGGGGTCGTTGCTGGGTAGCCGGAGAGCGCCATGGCCGTGCCTGGCTGCCTGCTCTGCTGCGCCAACTGCCAAGAATGTTTGTGGCCTGTGCCTGTGGCTAGGTGCTAGCTACTACGCACAACTCGCCTCTCCCTTGGCACCATCAGTGTTAAGTCCGCACATGTACATGCATGCCAGCATTTTTAGAAGAATATACAGTGGCAATGGAAGGTACTGGGATGCAGGGTTACACCTACTATGATACCAGGGTTGCATTGACATGGATAGCAGACTGCTGGGTCGACATGCGTAGTCATTTATTGGACCCAGGCCCCAGTCCCTGGAGACATACTCACACGCCTTTGCTCATTCAGCAGAGCCGCTCATTGCAACTTGCCCGGATCCAGGTTAGAGACAGGACAGCAGCAGTGCCGCTCGCCATCGCTGGTTCTTTGTTAGACGGGACAGCGGCAGTACCGCACACATCACCGTTGAGCAATGGCCAATGAGCATGATCCCCGCACTGCACAGCACGTGGTGGACCATGGATGTGTTGATCGTGTCACTTTGTATATGTTTAGTGTTTTCAATGGAATTTCATGGCCACTAATAATAACTCCAAGCACGCAATGTATAGCACATCTAGGTAGCGTTTTTACCTGCTAATTTCTTCTGGAAACTACAAAGTATAGCACACGAAAAGCTGTGCCCAAAAATCAGATTTGCCATCAAATAAAACTAAGCCCATGTCCATGATCATGTATGAGTGTACTGCGTTGAATCCAAATGGTTTAATTTCGATGTGTAGGTAGCAGGTATCAGTATGACTGATTACAATATAATACTGCCAAGCCTCCTAAACTCGTAGTAAGAGATTGCAATGAAGGGCATAGAAGAGCTTACTGACAACGGTTTCGAGTGATATATAGGCTGTGATAATAAGTGGCTATAAGGCGTTATGGAACAGAAATTAGCAGTTTAATGCATTTACTTGTTGACAAAAAAAAACTGTTTTATAGGTCTTATCAAGGGTTGGCGGGCAGCATCACTGGTATGTCCACCGCTTATTCGAGTGTGCCAGTACTTATATATATTTGTTATTTGCTAATCTACTGCTACCAGTCAATCGTTGGTGGGTGGATGCATGCTTGCTGCCAATTGTTACTTTGTTAGGACAAAAAAATTACGGAATGTAAAACAAACATATAAACCACTTCCTACGATCCAGCCTTGGTCAGGAATATACGATCCAGTCTTGGTCATGATTATACACGTAGTAGGAATGCAAGGCTTCGGGATGTATGTTTCCAGATGAACTGTGGAAGTTGGCGAGTTACACATTTAGGTGGAGACCAATGGAAGAGGGCCATAGAACAGTGCCCGCAAGTCAACGGGCAGGGTCCACGGTGGACTACAGGTGCTGCGCCGTGAGACGGGAACGAAAGACGATGAATTTGCAGTTGGGCTCCTGTGGGGGGAAAATCCTAAAATTTTGGATTACAAGAGGGTACACACAAGTAGCTACTACCTTCATGGCTGAGCGTTCGGTGTAGTTTAATATTGTGCAGATGGAACCGAATCATACATCTAATATACTCTAGCTGATTCCATAGTTGTTCCCGAAACTAGTTTGAAATTATGTAACCAAAGTAGTTGTACTATCACTACTACACAAAGAATAACCGTGGCAGGCGTTTTTGATTTCCCACAGCAGGCAAACGCGTCCGCCACGGTGCTAAGGCCACAGTAAATCACGCCTCACCATGGCGGGCACCTTTGCCCGCTGCGGGAAATCTATCATTGGTAGGGGGCACCTTACATCGCCCGTAACGGTTAACCGGCAAAAAAAATCCATGAGCCCACCGACAAGCCCATTCCTGAGCCCACCGGTGAGCCCGTTCGCAGCCCGGTAGTCGGATCCAGCACCTCGCTGCCATCGCCGGCGAGCCCGCTGCTGGAGGAGGCCGCCGTGGTGGTGGAGCCACCGGATCCGTCGCCGCAGCACCTGGATCCGCAGCTCCGCCACCTTGATCTGCAGCTCCGCCACCGGATCTGCGTCGCCACGCGCTGCCGAAGAGGGAGAGGAGAGGGTGCAACCGCCGTGGTGGTGGATCTGCAGCTCCGCCACCGGATCTGCAAAGGGAAGAGGCAGCGGATGAAGAGGAGCAGGGGATGAAGAAGATGAGGAAGAAACACGAGCCAGGATCGCACCTTCTCGTCGGTCCTCCACGCCACACGCCGAGCGCCGCCGCTGCTCCATGCACCGCCGCCGCGCCATGAGCCGCCTGGCCATGCGCTGCTGTAGCCGCCCCGAGCCGGATCTGCACGGCACCGCGTCGGATCTGCACGGGTGCGGCCAGGGGAGGGGGGCGCCGCCATAGTAGGGGAAGAGTAGGGAAGGGGGCGCCGGCCTGGGCTCAGAGGAGGGGCACCGCCCTTGGCTCAGGAGGAGGAGCACGCACGGCAGAGGGAAGACCAGAGGAGGAGGGGCGTCGCTTGGGAGAGGGAGGACCGGAGGAGGAGGCGCGTCGCTTGGCGAGAGGGAGGACCGCCTAGGCACGTCGGGGAGAGGAGCTGCGGCCGGGGGAGAGAGGAGCGTGGCCGGGGAGAGAGGGAGGGAGAGGGCGAAGGAGTGAAAACCCTAGAGTCATGTATTTATATGACGAATGTTATTGGGCCTTCTGGGCTATCTTTGGGCCGGGATCATTTCCGTGGCGGGCTTTTAACGTTGCCCACTGCGGTAAATTGATTTACCGCCGCGGGCATCTTAATATGCCCACCATGGAAAATAACTATTTTCCGTGGCGGTCTTGTTAAGATGTCGGCTGCCGTAAATCGATTTACCGCAGCGGACAATAATTCTCATCGTGGTAAATAAAAAATGCCCGCTGCGGTAAATCGTGGGATTTACCGCAGCGGGCAAAAAAAGAGCCCATCACGAAGGGCGTTTGGGGCTCGTTGCGGTTAATCATTTGTGTACTAGTGATATCGCTGTCACCGCTGAGCGGATATGACCTTGTGCATATATATGCATAGCAATCACAATTCACATATGAAGCTGAAAGCATCATGAAGCCCGTGCCCGTATGATTAATATGAAAATATCTTTTGAAATCAATGCACACACACGAGCATATTTTTCACATCACAACATCCCCACCAATGCAAGAAATAATTAATTGCAACTTGTCTACCATGTGGCCGGTGCTTGCAAGGTGACATTATATATCATTTTGATACACATAATAAACTAGCTAGCACAACCAGAGCCATTTAAGCTGCATCCATATGCCACCACTATATGGACAGAAAAGAGATGCAACCAGTCGGAATTGGAGACACCAGGACGTAGCTTTCCACCGGAAGTCATTTCCTGTTGCTGTTACATTGCCGCAGTGGTAGGGCAGTAAAGAATCGTAGATCTACATTGCCACAATATCTTTGTTTTCGACCGCACCCACTGTTTGAGACTATAGTGCATACTGCAGTGGGCAACGTTGCAGATTATGTATGACAAACAGGAACGGGACAATCAAATCACTTGGATCATCAGTCATGTTTCTGTGTGAGCGTTCGATTCAACTAACAAGTCCAAATGAGCACTAAAGCATATTGATCTACATGAGGTGCTTGCCTCTAAGCCATTGGCTCCACTTCCTTGATGAAAATATTTCATATTTTTCAAACCAGCAGGCAACGAAGATTATATATTTGCTGAACCAAGCAACAAAGACATTACTCATATTTGGTGTGTTGTAAATGACGGCGAATAAAACGATGAAGAACACAAGACCAATCACAGTGAGACACAGGATTTAACGTGGAAAAACCCACCAATGCGAAGGGGAAAAACCACGGGCACCAACCAGCAAACACTCCTCACTATTATCAAGAGTTGGGTTATAACACCATGCGGCGACTTATAAGAGAATGATCTCAGTGGAATCTTAATTTGGGTATATGTACCGTACCGCGGGGGGCTAGCCCCCCGCACCCTCTGACTGTCTTTGTTGCTCCTGCCCGCCCATCGGCTTGTACGGCCCTCCACTTCGCTACTTCAGAAGCCGACCAATATAACGTGCAACTGATTTTGTACACATATTCAACATGGTGAACAAGGTAGGCTTCCATATTTGCCAACCAACCAAGCAGCTAATTAAAACTATTGGCTGAACAAGACAATGAAGACAATTTTCTAAGCATGATGAGACTGACAATTCAAAGAGTTGCCCTCCACGAGCTCATTGGTTGATCTTCCGCCTTTGATGGCAACATGGGTGTTCTATGGCACGAGCTGGCATCATGCTACTTCCAGGAAGTCTTAGCGGCGTGCCATCTGAAGTTACTTCCTCTGATGACACGCTAATACAGCACGACAACACTGGACAGGCAACAGTCACCCTGCCCAAGCATACCCTGCGGCCCAGCTCAAAAGTTACCGAGAAGAGATAGTTGATCATCGACAAGAATATTGTAACTGATTTCAAACAGAATAAAGCTGTCCTCTCGCCACACTTGCTCATCTGTTCCTCGCATGTCCTTGTAGTTGATCGTCGGTATGATTAATGAATAAATCTTTTGAAATCATTGCCCAAACACAAGCATTTTTCACATTACAACCACCCACCGATGCAAGAAATAATTAATTACAACTTGTGTACCATGCATGTGCTAAGTGCTTGGAAGGTGACATTATATATCATTTTGATACATACAAATTAACTCGTTAGCACAGCCAGAGCCTTTAAGCTGCATCCATATGCCACCACTGTTTTGACAAAAAAGAGATGCATGCGGTAGGAATCGGAGACACCAGGACCTAGGTTTCCACCGGAAGTCATTTCCAGCTGCTATAACATTGCCGCAGTGGTACGGCTCTAGAGAATTCTAGATCTGGATTGCCGTAGGATCTATGTTTTCCACCACCCACCGTTCGACGCTACAATGGACAAAGCAGTGGGCAACGTAGCAGTCTAGCAGATCATGTAGGGCAAACAAGAATGGGACGATAAAATTGTCTGCATCATTAGTCACATTTCCCCAAGAAGATTCAGTTCAGATCCATTTACAAGTTCAAATGAGGACAAGGGCATATGGAGAACTACCGTAGTCTACATGCAGCATTAGCTTTCTAGATCTACATGAGGTGTTTGCCTCGAGCCATTGGTTTCTCGGTTCAATGACGAAAATATTTCAGATTTTTCAAACCAGTCAATAAAGATTTTATATTTCCTGGACCAAATAACAAAGACAATAATGGCATTTGCCGAACAAGGTACTTATTAGGCTTCCACATTTGCCAAACCAAGCAAGCAGCTAAGACATTCATATTTGCTGAACAACAGAGGCGAGCCACCACTTGCTAGGGCGAGCTAGGATTCTAAGCTTGATGAGACTGAGAAAGTGACAATTCATTGAGGGACTCCCATCCACGAGCTCAATGATTCATCTTCCGCCTTCTCTGGCTACATGGGAGACCTTGGAGCACCTCCGCACCTAGTTCCTGGACGCACTGGCAAGGGGTCATGCCGCACAGTCACCGGGAACGTGGTATGGTGCCGTGTTCCGCGCTCCGGGAACGTACGTTCCGTTCCGGGAACGTGGAACATTTTTTGTTCCAACAGTGTAAAATCTTTTCAAAAACAATATTCCACGCTCCACGAACCGCGTTCCTCGTACCTATGTACCGGGAACTTTTGTGACTGTGGTCATGCCGCTTTTCAAGCTCTTGGGAGTGTTAGCGGCGTGCCATCTGCAGCTCCTTCCTCTGATGACGCGCTACAGCACGACAACACTGGACCAGCAACAGTAGCCTGGCCCAAGCGTACCCTGCGGCCCATCTCAAAAGTTACAGGCCCAATTAATGTGGCGTATGTAATTAATCGCTATATAAATTCATAGAGAGGCAAGAGATAGTCAGAAAAGAATATATTGTAACTGAAATAGAACCTGTCCTATGTCGCACACTATCTGGTTGGGCTGCGACCTGGCTGCTGATGCTAGCGGACAGGACTACAAAGAGGGCCATCGTGGCTTGCGTCAGGGCAGCATAGGTGGAGCCATGCCTGTACTCGCCGCCGTTGCTCGTCTGCCGGGCAGAGCAGGATCTTGACCTAGTGGCGCATGTGCCCTTCCTACGACACTGCGAAGATGTGGACTTCGGCCTCAAGCTGTTTGACTGATTTTGCTCCTTCATAAGTAGATGCTTGCTTCTTCGTAATGGTAACCATCTATACGGCGGTGGGGGTGACGAGCAGGACACCAGCCCTGTCAGCCATGCATTGAATCGGCTGCCAAGATAACGAGAGAGAGGCCATGGACTATGCTTGCAGCCTGGAGTCGGACTGCGACTCAATCCAGCTGTGGAGCTGTGGTTCCGGCCGGATACGATTTATGGACGCCTTGCGAACTTATTGATGGCAGGTGGTGTGGATCGTCCCATCAGGCGCAAATCGGTGGCAGGATTGTGAACATGAGAGATTGTGTTCAGTACAGGAAAAATAATAAACTGCCCTTAAACAGAATTAATTAATTCTTTTAATTAAATAGCTGCATGAATATTTTTTGGCACTCTCAGAAAAGAAGCGGCAGGCCATTTCCTGGTGACTTCCATTCCCAGTGACTACAACATCATCCTCATTTTTTTTTCTTTCTGCTTTTCGTTGCCGTGAGTTAACTTGCAATTGCTCGGGTGGTTTTTTTCAACTAAAGACTGGTTGCTAGTGCTCGGCTGGTTCTTCTCAACTGAAGATAGGTGGGATGTTTAGCAAATATATAGAGAGTGATAGATACGTGCTCCCAAAATTAAAGCAGCGCACCATATTATTACAGTTTAGATTGGTAGACGACACTTATTGAAAATTTATTTGCATTATGACACTGAATCACAGCATATATAAATTTCTTGTACAACATGGAAGGCTTGTATTTTCTTTTGGCAAACACTATACCACAGCCAATCTATAATGTCAGACAATGGTCGCTAAAACTTAATATTAGGGTCAAACAATCGGACGCTATAACTTTGTAACAAATTATCGGTCGCTATATGTACTTGTAGTGGCGGGATATCGGTCGCTGCAGTTTGCCACGTACAATCGGTCGCTAAAACCACATCATTGAGTCGAACAATCAGTCGGTATAGCTCGTTTCCATTTTAGCGGACTCAGCCCAGCCCACTCGCACGCACTAAAATTGGCGTGGCCCACTAGCTAGTCAATGAATGCGTCACCCGAAACCCTATCACCAGCCTCACATCTCGTTCTGGTCATATTCACCAGCGCCGCACCCGTGCTCGTGGCCAGGGGGCTCTGCCCCTTGCGCGGCCACTGTCCCCGGTGCCACGACCGCCGATCTCGCCGTCGCGGAGTCGTCCCCGGCTGCGCGCCCGCCTACCTCGCCGTCGCAGCGCCGTCCCAGGCGCCGCGCCCGCCATCTTCGCCATCCGACCGCCGTCCTCGCCGTCCTCATCGTCCGCCGCCGTCCTCACCGTCGTCCCCGCCGCCGCGGTCGTCTTCTGGGCTGCCGTCCCCACTGCATGCTCGTCGGGGTTGCCGTACCCACCAGAGCTGCCACAACCGTCGCCTCTTTTATATGGTGCTCACCCCTGCCGTCTCCCCTGTCTCTCATTTGTCTTCTTTGATTTCTCTCTAATAGACCAGATCGGTCGCTATAGAATTATAGCGACGCCACTTACGGCGACTTATACATCGGTCGCTACAACGTTATAGCGACCGATCATAGCCGCTTATAGCGACCCTTTTGCTGACGCTAGAGATTGGCTGTGGTATAGTGAAAGTTATATTTTATTTTATTTGTTGAAGAAAATTTATGTTGCCACACAAGCTTTACTCTTTTATATATCTTTACACTCTGAGCTGCTTCCAAATTATCATGCATTATTCCTAGTTGCAAGTGAACATTGCACAAGTGTATGAGCTCTGTAGTACCGTTTGTGGTACAATTTTTGGGATATTCTTTTAAATGAAAGATGTAAAATTTAGATGCATATTTATGAGGTGGTTATTTTAATAATTGCAAAAGTGAATTATTTGATACAGATTTATGGTGATGTTGCATGTTATTTTTCATAATTATTGCATATGTAGGTACTAAAGATAAGATTATTCAAGCGTTATTTTTGATCATTAGCAGACAGTGTACCAAATTGTCGATGGGGTGCTTTTGATAACTCATCAGAATTTCATGGATCCAATCTTCTACATACGATTTCTGCTCCAAAAGCGGGCCAGTGGGATCAGGCCACGTCGCCCGCTAAGATCTAGACCGTCTAATGCGGGCTGGTTCGGGTCCAATACCCGCTTCACTGTCGTCCCTCCCCACCGCGACCCGCAAGCCAAACGCGGCAGCGCCGCACCCTAGCGCCGGCGAGGTGCGGGCACCACTGGTGGGGGCCCCAGCGGCCCCGGTGAACCCGACCAATCTGTGCGCGGCCATCCCAGCGCGGGCGGGCACCCCATCGGCCCTGCGGTCGGCGGCGCCGGCGGTGCGGCACAGGAACAGCGGCGAGACCGCCCGGCGTGAGGGTTGGGCTCGGCGCGGCAGCCACGGAGGAGTGCTCGGGCCAATGATGGCAACAAGGAGTCGGCTACTCGCATAGGTCGTGGAAGTGGCAAAGCTCGGGGAGGCGGTGTCTCCCGAGAACTCGCGACGGAGAAGTCGAGTGCGCTCGCAGCGGCGAGCCCCCACACGCGCCGTGGTGGCCGGAGCCACCGTGTCCGCGGCCCTCGCCCGCTGCGAGGTAGCTGAAGCATTCAGAACGCTGCGTTGTGCGCTCGCACCGGGGACCTGGGGTCGCTCGGGCGACCTGGACAACCCACGCTGGACCGCCGCCGGAGACGACTGTCCCTGAGATGGCAAAGTCCGTGGAGAGGACTACTGATGGCTTGTGCAGTAGCTACAACACCTCTGCTACACCTTCAGCTTAGCTGGTGATTCGAGGTGTGTTCATAGGAACTGAGCGAGTAAAATTATTTATTCACATGTTGTTCAATACCGGCAATGCCCAACAAATGCTCGATAAAATGCTTAAGATGGTATTACTCCGCCCAGTGAACAGATATGCTTTGTATATGCGTGACTTAATTTTACTGATACAAAAATTGGTTCTTTAATTCATTAACATATAATAAGTCTGAGTCCATTTGGCACAATCAATCTCCTCTTATCCTTAGCTTAACAATGTTTGTTGGCATCAATGAATTCTTGATCTTTGCCAAGTCTTTGGCTTGATTATACAGTCTTAATTTAGCTTCCTAGGAAATCTTCATAAAAAGATTTTTACAGCTTCATTACTGATTAACATGAAATTCATAAGAAATGATTAGAACATTTTTGGTACTACCACTTTGGGATCAACTTCAGGTACTGAACCTACTGCTGAGTGCTGATTGCTTCGGATGACTTCCAAATTGTAATAAGGTGGTTTCTTATTAGCTGGATGTTCTGAATTTCTATATGGTCAACTTCGATAGTATACTATGTGAGCACGGCAGGTATTATTGTATTTAGACATTGCTTCTTTTTTCTCCCTCAATATGAGTGTATAAGTCACTGCTTATCTTGATATACTAGAGTCCCTACCATGACTATTTACTTTTTCAATCAATTATGATCTTCGATTCATGTATGATTCATCTGTAGTGCAGCCCATATATTAACTCTTTCTCTACCTTGCTCTCAAGTTCAGTTCGACTAAAATATTCGAGTGTCTTTATACTGAAGTCTGCAATACAGAATCTTATCTGTCCATCCATGTTTCTGCCTCCGTGCTCCATCTCATGCTCAGCATACGCCCAACCAAAATATAAGTAATTTTGATGTGTAACTAAGTTCATACTTTCAAGCTTTTTATATCCATACTTTCAAGCTTTTCAATGCTCACTTTGGATGGAAACTACATTTTTTCATCCAGATATAGTTCAGATGTAGCTCTATTCCTGCCACTCCACTCACAAGTCAAAACCGTGCTCAAACATGTTTCACTTCCATTTTCTCATTAAACTGATAGGCCATTTTGTTTTTCCCCACTGGAAATCGTACCATCATTTGCACCCAACTGAAACAGGTAATGGCTGTCAATTTTTTGAGACAGCAACTACAGACTGCTGCTAAACGTCAGGAGCAACAATGGAAGCTTTGTTACAAGAGCATCAAGTAAGCATCCTCAATGTGAGGATTTGCAGATTAAGAACATCCTGTGATTCAGTTGAATAATTTTTGTGCTTTGTTAGCAAATGCGCTATGGCGTTATGTGGTTTACCTGCATCTGACATTGGCACTTAAAGATAGATCGAGGTGTTGCACTTGGTTTAGCTACCGATTGTGCAGTGTGGTTCATAAATCAAAAGCGATGAGAGTAATACATAGGGTCCTCAAACCATGTTCACATTTTGCTTTGTTAGCAATCTGGATAAATTTTCTGTTTTCAGTAGGCTACTTCCAACATGCAGAAGCTAACAACAGTTGATGGAGAGACACTTCTAAAAGTTCTTTATGATAAACTCTCTACAGTTCAGATTAAAAGCTGCAGGCAGGAGATGGTGCTTTATTTGGCAGTTCATGGTTGAAGGTAAGGCCATGATGGAAACCTCTACGAGCTTGTTTGGATAAACACAATCCCTCCCAATCCGTATATATTGGAGTGGAAATGGACTATTTTGGACCTCTTTCAATGTGTATGAATTGAAAGGGCATTGGTATGTTTCCAAACAAGCCTGGCGTCTAAGAAGTAGGCCAAAAGATCAACGGAGGCAAAGGCAGGAATGATTCGAAGAGTGATGAGACATGGCGATCACCAGGACTATTGGAGGACATGGCGATATGACCTATTGGATTCAAAGAGTGGTTCCTATCCTCATATGCTGCTACACTTAGTGGAATGCCGCCCTAGGAATAGTGTTGTAGACCATTGTTGAATGTTGAATATTTTGGTAATTATCTAACAAGAGCTGATTTTAGATTATTGATTTTATAGCATTTAACTATTTCTCTATTCTGGCCATTTTCAGTTTAGTGCTCTTTACTAAAAATAAGGGTTCCAATCACCGTGTAGACACATATTTTCTGCCACATAGATGAGTAAAATAAATTAATAAGTGAAGCAAAAGTCACATCCGAAAAAAAAGAAAGGTCAAATAATGTAAAGGGAAGATGGACTCGATCTCATGTGGTGAACTGGCCATAACAACTGCAGACGGGCGGCAACGCCGCCAGTTCTTTCTAGTTCTGTTTTAGCATCACTGCATTGATTAGTGCCATGTGGACCTTCCTGACAAAATAGTCCTAACATAATAATTTGATCGTTTGCCCTCCATGCTTATATATACAGTCATGACTCATGAGTGGTCAGTAGTAAGAGCTAGCTCGCTCCATCGATCGTCTTTGTCATCACCACCGCTTATATCGTACGTAGACAATCCGAATTCTAATGAGTAGTAGCTAGTAAACCTGAATAGCATGCATGTAGATAGCTAGCTAGGAATACGAGGCATTCAGGAAAAAGCTGTGGTGTTAGCTTCTGGAGCCGAGATGGCAACACGCGCACACAGCTTTCCTACGATTATGCTTGTTTTCCGTTTCATCTTTCTGCTGACTAATGCATGCATATGGTAGCGCTATCTGGTGCTAGTAGCAGCGCAATTGCCTCTATATATACAGACACCTTCATTTCTTAGAACCCAGAGCGCGTGTACAGGTGTCCGCTCATAAGTGCGTCGTCAAGACTCAGAGTGCATAATGTAAAGCCCTGTTTTTGTTTTAAATCATCAGTGCTTACTATATTAGTCATGTATAAAGCCTCGTTGCTGATTTGTTTTAAATCATTAGCGCTTACTATATTCAGATACAGAACAAACTAACCAGCCAGCGCAAGAGGAAAGGCCCGTGGCCCGGAATGGAGCAGAAAACAGAAAGCAACTAGAGCTAAGAACGTTTCGAGATGACAATCAACTTCCAGTGCGACCAATCAATCGCCGGCAACATAAGACATAGAGCTTTCCTCCCTCGTCAGGCATCGACAGGTTGGTCAGATTGTGTCCTGGGCGTCGTCCGAGCCCGTCGGTCCTCCTTTCTCCTCAGCAGTCGTCTTGCGCTTCTTGGATGCCAGTAAACCCAGCGCCATCTTGAGCATCAGTTCGATCCCAGCATCAAGCTCCTTCTTGTCAACTTCCTTGAAAAGACCTGCCCAGAAACGCATTAAAGCTCCAGCATGGCATATGATATCTAGGGGGCTATTGATTATTCTTTTTTCAAAACAAGCACTGTTTTTGAAAAGACCTGCCCAGAAATGCATTAAAGCTCCAGCATGGCATATGATATCTAGGGGGCTATTGATTATTTTTTTTTTCAAAACAAGCACTGTTTTGCGCTCGCCAAATCGCCCAGCATATTGCAGGGACGCCTATCACATGAAATTTTTTCCCATTGGGGAGCCATTTATCTAGCCAAACCCAACAATCATCCAGATTTTCTGGAATATCTGTAGCTCCAAAGCACTTAGCCATACACCCTGTAACATCCCGCCCCTCCGAGGCCGGGCCTGCTTACATCCTGGCAGCTTAACTAGGACATAGACTAGCCTCACAGACCAACACTAGTCTTTTCTGCGCACTTTGTGCTCACTCATGCGCACCCGAGAAGAACTTCCCGGTCGGTCACCCATCGCTCCAGGCCAAGTACGCTTAACTTTAGAGTTTTTTAGAAGATGAGCTCCCGAAAAAGAAGTTGGTACTTGTTGGTATATATATCCTATTAATCCTGTTAAGCCCTGGGTCGGGATGTTACACACCCCCCACACTACTTTTGCAACAGAGCAACTGAAAAAAGATGGTCTATAGTTTCATCACAGGAACAGAAATAACACTCAGAATTCCCCACCCATTTTCTTCTTAATAGATTATCCTTAGTTAGAACCACTTTGCAAGAAAGAAGCCACAAAAAAACTTAATTTTGTGGGGGATACAACCTTTCCGAGATATGTTTTAAGTAAACTCCAGAACTATTTGCATTGATGGCTTCATACATTGACTTGACAGTAAAGATTTTCTTATTGCTCAGACTCCAAATAGGCTTATCTGGAGTTTCAGATAACTGATATGCTCTAACATGTTCCCAAATTTGAACCCAAATGATCCTGAGTTCCTCAGGCAACCACCTTCTAAAAGTCAACTCTATTTCACCATTTTTAACCATTTCCAAAGAGGCATGTTTTTTATCACACAATATATATAACTCAGGAATGACTTCAAATAGAGGCTTGTCAAACAACCAGCAATCTTCCCAAAAACTAGTTTTCACTCCATTTCCAGTTTTAATTTTTCTCCCCTTTAGGTATAGATCCTTGACTTTCAAGAGATCAGTCCAAACAGGAGAGTCATTAAGTTTGTGAGAGACTGAACGAATTGAGTCTTTAGTTAGGTATTTAGCTCTTATCAAATCTTGCCAAAGTCCTTCCTCATTTTCCAACTTCCACCACCACTTGGCTAACAAACTGACATTCAGTTTGTCCAAGTCTTTATTCCAACACCTCCTTTTTCTTACTTTTGCATATTGTAGTCCACATAATCAAGTGATATTTTCTTTTTGTACCCCTCCCTGCCAAAAGAAAGTTCTTCTAGCCTTATCTATTTTGTCGTTACAGTCTTGGGTAACAGGTATATAGACACGCGGTATAAAGGTGCATTTTTAAGGCTAGCAGTAATAAGGGTGGATCTACCAGCCATGGAAGTGGAGTTCCCTTTCCAAATGTCCAGCCTTTTCATGCATTTGTTAGAAAGAGGCATCCAATCAGTAACATGCAATCTGCATGGACTAATAGGGACTCCCAAATTATTCATTTTTCTCTTAAACCAAAACAAATATATAGTTTGTAGATAAAGGAGAGTCCCCCTTCTCATCGACCCCCAAATAAAGCAGTACCTATATGAAACTTGTTACTGTGCTTGGAGGGGACCTCCTTGCAAATTTATTTCCAGCTATTGATCGTTAACAAAAAATAATTATTGTAACTAAGCGTACTTCAGTACTTTTACCCTGTTCATCTTTATTAACACGTACTAACTCTGACTGATCAGACGCTAGGGTATTTTTGCAGCTTTCATCGCCACACAAATTTATTGCCGAGGGAAAATATCAGTTTGCATCGCCGCAAAAAGTTTATACATTGATGCATGGTTCATCTGCAAGGATCCAGATGCTGCATACCCTGATGATGTGAGTCCAGCACTTTGTGAGGATTAAGATGAGAAGAGCATAGCAATTGATGATTCTTCTGGAAGACAGCTTGCTTAGCAATCGCCTCAGCCCCAGTTGGGCATCTGAATCATGCGAAGCTTAGCAGTTAGCACCCTAGGGCAGTCGGCTGCTGGAGCTTCGATCGTGGTACATAGAACAGAGTGGCAGCGTGGCGCAGCTGCCTGCATGCACGTCGCAGCAGAGACGAGCGGATGGCTGCATTCCATCTGAGTTCACTGCTCTCCGGTCTCGGCAGCTCGTGCGGTTGTTGTCCTACTGATGCAACTCGCCCATCAAGCAATACACCCTATGGTGCCACAGTCAGTCATATAATGTGGAATCCAACATCCCGAGGCCTTGCATTCCTATTTCCCACTACTACTTGTATGTATTGCATTTTATCTCTCTGCTGACTAATGCATGCATATGGCAGCTCTATCTGGTACTATAGTAGCAGCAATTGTTCCCATAAAAAAATAGTAGCAGCAATTGGCTATGTATATATAGGAACCTTCATTTCGTGCGTCCAACGCGTATATATATTAGTGATCGATCATGAGTGCTACCTAACATATAAAGATACAGAGCAAATGCTTATTGATCATTATTTATTGAACTCGGGAGAGGGGTTCCTTCTAGTTCTCTATAATAGGGTTATAATTCATCAGACACTGGTTCCCTTGAGAGAGAGAGAGAGAGAGAGAGAGAGAGAGAGAGAGAGAGAGAGAGAGAGAGAGATCATGATCCAGAACAATAGGAGTAGGAGACTTGGGAGAAATCATGATCCAGAACAATAGGAGTAGGAGACTTCGGGAAGGAACAGTTAGGATGTTTTGCGAACATTGGTGCCTTATCGTTTTTGTTACCTCCGTGGAGCCTTGGTTTCGCAACTATGCCTCTAAAATAGGGAGCTAGAAAATTAGAATCCACGAGCCATATAGTTTTCCAAACGGGCGGCCCGGCACGGCACTAGCACGAGCACGGTGCGGCACGGCACCCGCGCCGTGCCTGATAGTGCCGCCGTGCCGATGTCTCAGCCCAGGCACGGCCCTATGGCTGGTTAGCCGTGCCGTGCCGTGCCGATGAGCACGGTGGCCCGGCGTGCTTCCACGAGCCCGGAACCTTACAGCAGCAGACTAGCAAATAGAAGCCTCACGCAGCAGCAGTGCAGTGCACCAACACATCCAAACATCAAGGCAGGCAAAGCAGCAAAGCCAGCAAAGCAAATGATAAATCATGCAGCCGAGCGCCGCCGCAGCCGTGTGCTGCCATCGTGCGGGGCGCGCGCCGCCACTGCCGTACGCCGCCGGCCATCGCACAGGCGCGCACTGCAGCAGCCATACGCCACAAGCCATCACGCGGACGCTCGCCGCAGCAGCCGTCCGTCGCAGGCCACCGCGCGGACGCGTTGATGTAGCCGCCGCCACAGACTCAGTCCCCGCCGCGCGTTGTGCTGCTGCTGCTCAGGAAAGAATGAGAGGCCGAGAGGGTGAGGTGTGAGGAAGTTTAGGGTTTGAGTGAGGGAGTGGTCAATATATACCTCATACTTTACATCCAACATTCCAACGCCTGTAAATCATCGGGAGTTGATCGGATGGCTGAAAATACCGTGCCTTAACCGGGCCAGGCCTTTTTCCGTGCCGTGCCCGTGCTCGGCCCACGGGCCGAAATGGCGGCCCAGGCACGGGCACGAGGCCGTGCCGTGTCGGGCACGGGCACGATAGCGGACGGGCCGGGCCGTTTCTGGGCCGTGCTTTTCAGTGCCGTGCTCGGACCGGCCCAGCGGGCCTGGCCCATCTGGAAAACTTTAACGAGCCATGAGCCTTGTGGTTTAGCTTCGGACACCATCGTCCCTATGAAGCCTTGCTTTCCTTTAGTGGAAACACTGACCCCGTAGCAAAGGAATTGAAGGAGACAAGAATTTAATATAATATGGGAGGGGCCATAGTCAACAAAAACATTAAGAATTTTATGCACATAAAAGATCTGCTTTAATTAGTGAAGATAACAATATCGGTAGCATTCGAATATTGGATCGTACACAATTCATCTAAATAATCTGATTCTTGCAACTCTAGGACGTGAGTTTTCCTTTTCGAAATCTGTATTTGAAATAAAAATAAACTTCACTAGTAGAGTAATTAACTAAGTAATTTGCATATAAGGTTTTCCTTTTCGAAATCTGTATTTGAAATAAAAATAAACTTCACTAGTGGAGTAATTAACTAAGTAATTCTGTATTTGAAATAAAATAAACTTCACTAGTGGAGTAATTAACTAAGTAATTTGCATATAAGAACGGCTTGGTTACATTCTCTATCGTGGAACCTTGTTAAAGTCCTACTCGGCATGTGTGTTTTCATTTTTCAGCTAACATATGGTGAACTCGATAATATTAAGATCTAATCCTCATCTGTTCGCCAAAAAAAAAAAGAATAGGATCTATCATCAATGTGTCTTTCATTCAGAGTGAAAAAATAGATCCCATATTTGCAAAGAAACACATACATTTAAGCTCATATATCCCAGTTGAGCCATAGATCCCATATCAATTTGGGCCAATAAATGGGCTGATGCACAGAACACAGAGCCGCCCGGCCGCATCCGCCGTGTCCTCCCGAGCATGCCGCCGACCCCCATGCGCTAGCGGAGCGCTCCAACCTGGTAGGCGCGCTCGCCACCTTCGCTACGGATTTTGTATTGCCATTTGATCCGCACCATATAAGGGAGAATCCCATCCTTAGCCCTTTTGATGCGCACAATTTGTAACAGGTGATGGAAATTGGCAGCAGAAAACCAATGGGAACAATCAGAAGGGTGGGAGGAACAGATAAGCGTACGGATTAAAGAATGGATGGCCTAGATTATGTTTACCTTTTGCCTAGAGGTCAACGAAGGTGCCGCTGTCTGCTGGCGGAGCTTCGTGGTGAAAGAGGGTCCAGCCGCGTGCTTGTCTTAGCGGTGTCGCTCGGACTCGTAGGCGCCCATCCAATATGCCTGTGTTTCGCTCTGCAAATCCACACACATGTGTTCATAACGACTGGAAATCTACTTCCTGAAGCCTTCTATTCCTACAACCGGCCCTACTCCTAGCTAGCATCTCAGGAGAATTATGTTTATTTTACGTTCCATATGCTAGAGTAGTATCTAATTTATAGTCTGTGGCACCCCTGAAAGCCTCATATATAAGTGTCTGCTCTGTTGTGCCACGACTATAGGAGAAAGCAGGGCAGAGAAGAAGGTTGAGGAAGGGACGATGCATGGTCTTGTCTGTGAACTCTAACAGACCATGTCCATATATAGCCTCGTGTTTCCACTTATCCTTTGATTGGTTTGTTGTGCTCTTGACCTTGATTAGATTAGAATGGCTGGCCTACTTGTTTCCACTGACAGGCCTCGGCGAGGCGGAAGAGCTCCCACAATCACAATCCGTTTCCGATGCCACCGCATCCCTCCCGTCTCCGTCTCCGTCTCCTCCAGAGCATGCCGCCAAACCCCATGCCCAGGGCGGCGGCGGCGGCGCGCTCCGACCTACCGGGCGTGCACGCCGCCTTCGCCACCATGTCATTCTCCTCCTCCGTCCACGCGGCCGCGCGCCCCGTCCACGCGCACCTGGCTACGCGGGGGCTCGCCTCCTAGACCCTAGCCGCCACGGCCCTCGCCAACATATACTTCAAGTGCCGCCGCCCCGCCGACGCTCACAGGGTGTTCGACTGCATGCACGCCGTGACCGCGCCCCCCTGGAACGCGTTCGTGGCTGGGTACGCGCGGAACGGGCTCCCGCGTCCAATTGGAGGCCGTCGTCCGATGCAGGGGAGGAGGGCGGGGACCGGCCCGACTCTTATCTCCGTGCTGCCGGCCTGCGCTGACGCCAGGGGCTCCGCGGATGCAGGGAGGTCCACGCGTTCGCGCTCCAGCCAGGCTTGATGGCCTTGTCAATGTCTCCACGGCGGTCTTGGACGCCTACTGCAAGTGTGGTGCAGTCGAGGCGGCGAGGGTGGTTTTGGATTGGATGCCCGTCGGGACGAACTCCGTGTCATGGGATGCCATGATTGATGGGTATGCTGAGAACGGGAACGCCACCAAGGCTCGGCTTTCTTCTAGAGGATGGTCCAGGATGGTGTGGATGTGACTATGCATCTGTGTTGGCAGCACTGCAAGCGTGTGGGGAGCTTGGATGTCTCGACGAGACGAGGCGTGTCCATGAGCTACTTGTGAGAGTTGGCTTTAAATCCAATGTGTCGGTATATCACCACGTACTCCAAGTGCAAAAGGGCAGACTTCTCTGACCAAGTGTTCGATGAGCTGGGCAACAAAAAGACAGGGATCTCGTGGAACACCATGATCCTTGGCTTCACGCAGATTGGATGCTCTGAGGATGTGGAGAGGCTCTTCCCTAGGATGCAGCTGGAAAATGTGAAACGAGATTCATTCACCCTAGTCAGCATGATTCCTGCAGTCGCATACATTTCTGACCCACTGCAGGCAAGATGGATCCATGTGTATTCTATCAGGCACCAACTAGACCAGAACGTATATGCCCTGATGGCCCTTATTGACATGTACTCCAAATGTGGGCGTGCCGCTAGAGCTAGAAAGCTCTTTGATTCCACAAGGGACAGGCATGTTATAACCTGGAATGCAATGATCCATGGTTATGGTTCACATGGTTTTGGCTAGGTTGTAGTTGAGCTATTGGAAGAGACGAAGGGCACTGGCGGTTTGTCCAATGAGACAACATTCCTCTTGGTCATTGCAGCTCGCATTCATGCTGGTTTGGCTGATGAAGGACGAAAATATTTTGCTAGCATGAAGGAGGACTATGGTCTTGAACCTGGAATGGAGCACTACGGTAAAATGGTAGATCTTCTTGGACGAGCTGGGAAGGCAGACGAAGCTTGGTCTTTCATCCAAAACATGCCTAAAGAATGTTGAGTTGGCTATATAATCAGCACAGAGAATCTTTGAGCTCGGGCCAGAGGAGGGGTGTATCGTGTCCTCTTGGCAAACATTTATGCAAACGCTTCAATGTGGAAGGACATTGCGAGGGTGAGACTGCTATGGAGAAGGACTTCAGAACACTCCTGGATGGAGTATTATCCATTTCAAAAATGAGGTCCATACCTTCTACTCCGGAAGCACAAATCACCAGCACGCAAAGGACATATATACAAGACTGGCTAAGCTCATTGAAGAGATCAAAGCGGCATTGCATATGGGCTCATTCGAACAGCCCCTGGCACGACAATTCAGATAAAGAGGAACCTGCGAGTTTGTAACGACTGTCACTGTCATAATGCGACCAAGTTAATATCTCTAGTGTCAGGACGGGAAACAATCACGAGAGACATTCAACACTTCCACTATTTTAATTTTGGAGGATGGTAAATGTTCATGTGGAGACTACTGGTAGTGAAATGTTTAGGCATCCTGAATATCCATTTCTGAGATTATATAGGAGACTTCACACAGCTGGTATACAAATACAAGTATACGATTAGACTAACAGGTAAAACTAATTATTTCTATCTTTTTGATCCATCATGTTTTGATTGGACATTTGGCATGTTGATTTCATGAGGAATGTATACTATGTTTTTTTATAGTCTGTGAAGCTACCCTTTGCATTGATGATTCTTGGTTAAGCTAGTGAACTGTCCAGCAGTTCTTTTGGTCTCTTCACCATTGCAGGGGGCTACTGTAGAGTTACAGGTTTCAGTCCATTTGGCTTTTTCCTTGATACATTTTAAAAGTTTTTTTTTTTTAATTTCCATACAAAAGTAGTGCACAAGATATTGTCAATTGAGGACACTGCTTTCATTTTCATGCCTTGTCTGAAGCTAAATGTACACGATGAGATCAGCACTTATAGCTGAAGAAAATAAGCTTTTTCAACTATGGGATGAGGATAGTCTGTTGTGTTTGTAATTCCCAAGCTGATAGTTCTTTATAGAAGTAAAGTGACATTGCAGGAACTTGTGTTCTTGTAATAAAAATGAAATCCCTGAATCAACCATTTCGTTGTAGGATTACCCCAAAAGGTACACATGAAAAACAAATCATAGCCACTGCCAGAGGCGTGGTTATGGTGTGCCTTTATATCTCGGAATTTTTATCCTTATTTGAGAGGACTTATGACTTGAAGCCGCAAGATTCAGTATCATCTCAACATAACTTCAAGTTGTTGGTGCAGACCTATTTTGGAGCTGTAATGGATGAGCTTGGCAGTCATCTTTTCTTTGTTTGTCATTACTCCTTTGTACTGATTTGGTTAACTTCTAGTTGCCAACTGTAGCGATGAACTCCACTGCCACTTTTAATGCATTAATAGATGCCAGGTTCAGTAAGCTTGTTGATGTCCTTTTTGGTTCCCCTCCAGCCAAATCAGATACTCCCCGGAATACAATCACAGGTATGCCAGTACATGTTGTTGTCTGTTCAACCAGTAAGGGAGTCCACTTAATTGTAGCACTAGCTTAAGTTACATTACTGGGATGCACTGCAAATATTGGCAGGCATATAAATGAGAACTAAGAGAAATGTGGTCTATTAGAACTCACCATCACCACTGCTGCACTCTCCTCATCTATTGTTGACACCCCAAATTCTTTGAAAAGGAACTTCCTGTATTCTGCGTTATCAACAAATATGTTTGATGTTCATCCTTTAAGTCCATAGATAACTTTTGGAGTTGTTGGTAAGCAGAAAGTGTTGTTGCATCTTTCAAGTTTGACCTGCAGAAATTTCACAATTAGTAGGGCTGTGGCTAGTGTAGTCGTGCACAGACATGCATCTATTATGCGATCATATTGCTGATATATGGTGTATCACTCACCTTAAGTTGTTCTACAATTCTGAACCATGCTGAATTTACAGGTAGCCAGAAAACTTCTTCCATAGACTTGCCCACTGAGTATAGCTCTTCGTTTCTGAATTCCACGGATTCTAGCAAGTTTTCTCCTCCATTTGGGAAGTTATATTTTCCAAAGATTAGTTCCACTGATGACTCTTTGGGTGATTTGAACTTCTGGATAATTAGAATTCCAGAGATCATGGTAGGGGGTGAATTTGCTGAATTGTACACAAATTACATGGAGATCTACAAATTGTATCGTTAGTTTAGATGTTACCTGCCTGCAACTTGAGGGATTAATTTTGCTCATTATTGTAGCACATGAAAACTTAATGAGCATTTTGAGTTAAAAGCGCAGTTATTTTTCATTCACTATAGCATGGATTGAGAGGTGATTAGATTCCAACAACTTTGCATCTACATGTGCAGTTGCAGCATTACATCTTGAGGTGCGTTAAAGAAGCTGATTCTGCTTGGAGGGGTGCCTTCCATGTCCAGGTACCCGTGAAAGCTACAAGCTTGGGGACACTGACATCACCAAAGGATATGGAATCATTAGAACTCCCTGCTGTGCCATAATGAACAATGCCAGACACACTAAAGACATCAATGAGAATCTGCACAGTGACAGCTGCATTCAACTGCAAGACCAAGAATGTAGCGGTAAGAGATGACCACAATGGAAAATACCATGCATAAATAAGGTATGCAAGAGGGTTTAATTTTGTGTACCCTGCGTTGCCCTGTCAATGCATATATAATGTTCACACCACGAATGCTTCCTATGTGAAACCGGCGTCCTGAAACATCCCAGTAGATCAGATTGTATTCTTGAAAGGCCAATAGTTAATAGGATATGAATACTCAGTCAATGACTAAGCTGCACTTTGCTTCACACAGTATGGAAGCGCACACAGTGTGTAAGAATGTGGGTATTAATCTTGCATGGTTCTTGATAGCTCCCGATTGATTGTTCCCCGTTGCCCGCAAGCTTGTGTTTTGTTTTGACCCAACAGACTTATAGTCCGACAGCCCATTCCATATGCTGGGCTGTTTCTAGTTTATGTTTCGGTCAATCTGGCCCTACGCTACAAACAACCGATCAACACTGGCAAACATGGAATGGAATATATTGTCCTCCTTAACAAGAGTTTTATTTCTATTTATTTATTCTTTCATTTATTTCACTGTCTTCTTCTGGACTCAGAATATCATTTTTTCCGACCTAGAACATTCATTGGCTTCGATTCAGGCCATCCCATTATAACTGCTGGGTGCAAGACGATCGAGCAATTACTAGTCCATATTGATGGACCACCTACCTTCGCATATGTAGCGTGTATCAGGAAGTGTATAAATACATGTTCATCTGAGTAGAGAAGCATATAACAATGCCTTGCAAAAATGTGAAATTATAGAGTGCATGTATAGTATATGGTGGGAATAGGAAACATTAGGAAATAACCCGTCATTGCTCCATAGCACCAGTGACCAGTGACTTATCAGTTGATCAACTCTTGAATTCCATGTAGTAGAGCGCGTCTGTTGACCTCGAAGTATCTTAATGCCTAGATGGTGATAGCTTTGCGCTTCATCTTGCGCTGCAACCACAAGAGATAGCATAACTACAAAACGCTGCAGCCAATTACTCAGGAGCCCTGCATGGAGTGTAAAGTGAGATCGAGAAAATTTAGAAGAGCTTCAGCTGCCTAAAAAAACACCGGTCATCTCTATCCTCTGTTTGCCGACTTTGGTGTTGCAATTTTACTATTGGCGACCTCTAGTGATTATTTTTTGTGCTCTATGTAGCAGCACATACTTAAATTTGCAATATGCAATATCCTCTGTTTACCAACTTTGATATTGGTTACCTCTAGTAAATACTTCCTCCATAATAAAAAGTTGACGTTTTGGACAGCGAGACGGTCTCTAAAGTATAACTTTGACCTCTTATTTTTATAAAAGTATTTATTGAAAAGTGATATATGTATACTTTTATGAAAGAATTTTTTTCAAGATAAATCTATTTACATAATTTTTGTATTTCCAAACTCAATAATTAAAAAGTTATTCATGATTTATATTCCCAATGTTTGACCGAAACCTTGTCCAAAACGTCAACTTTTTCGAGTATGGAGGGAGTAGTAATTAACCAAGTGGTTTGCGTATTGGAATGGCTATGTTGGTTAGATTTCTTACACGGTTACTCTCTCCGTCCCAAAAAGAATGACATTTTGGGTTTTCGTGCCACTAGTTTGACTCGATTTGTAGAAAATGTGCGATATTTATATCTCTAAATAATTTTGTTAAAAAACTAGATGTAAAGATCTTTCCAATGATACTAATTACTTAACATAAATATTAATATATTTTAATTTAAAATTACCGGCAGTAATTTCTCGGGAAGCGAGAACGTCATTCTTTTTGGGACGGAGGGAGTACCTTTGGAATGTTATTTGAGTCTCCGACAGCATAATATCGTGCTATTATTTTTGGCTAACATGTAGTCACTTCAATGACATGAATACCTTATAGCAACTCCAACAGTTTTGCAATTGGGTTTGACATTCTTGTTTTTTTGAAAAAAAAATACAAAATTTACTCTCCAACAGTTTGGCGATTGGGTTTGGCATTTTTTTCGAGTTGGCAAATAGAGGGTCAATCCGTGCATATATGCGCGTGTTCGTGAGGCTTGGCATCCATGGTTTTCTCGTGTTTGGTGGGACTCTTCGTTCGCTTAGCGGGGCTCTTCATTTCGTTAGCGGATTTTTGGAAGCAAAATTTACCAAACTGTTGGAGATAAGATTTTTTTTCCTCTCCATATTATTCTGGGAGTTGATAAACAACGAGATTCGGGAAACGAAATTTGTCAAACTGTTGGAGATGCTCTTAGTATGTTTCCTTAAAAAAAGAAAAATTATCAATAAAAGCAAGAAGGGAAAGGTCCTTTTGAAAACCCTCCTCCTGCCTCAACTATCTCACGGTCCAACTTTTAGTTCCCCATCCATAAAAAGCAGATGCCCACAAACACCAACAACATTTAAAAAGATGCTTTACCGCCTCTCTCGCATCGCATGCCTTACCGCCGACCCCGACGCGCGCGGCGCGCCTCAGGGCGGCGGTGGCGCGCTCCAACCTGCCTGGCGCGCTCCAACCTGCCTGGCGCGCTCGCCGCCTTCGCTGCCATGTCCTCCTCCGCCGCCGCCGCCGCCCCTGCGGCTGCGCGCCCCGTCCTCCGCACCTTCACTCGGGGCTGCGCGGCGGGCGCAGGCCTCGCCACAGGTCGGGCCGTCCCATGCGCACTCCGGGCGGGAGGCTTGGAGGCGAACCCTTCGCCGCCACCGCGCTCGCCAACATGCAGCATATGGTTCAAGTGCTGCCGCCCTGCCAACGCACGCAGGGTGTTCGACCGGATGCCCGCCAGGAACAACGTCTCGTCAAAGATTGTCAGTGGTGATTCTTCCGCAGTGGAGAAGTAAGGACTCCAGAAGACTTCTGGATGCAGACAGTATTATTCCACTGAAAAATGGGGTCCATAATTTCTACTCTGGATGCAAATCACCAGCAGGCAGAGGAAATATATGCAAGGCTGGGTAAACTCATTGAAGATATCAAAGCTGTGGAGTATGTGCCAGACACTGATTCGATACATGATGTGGAACATGATGTCAAGGCACAGCTTCTTAACACACACAGTGAGAAGCTTGGCATAGGGCTCATTTGAACTGATTGTCATAATGCGACCAAATCATTATCTCTAGTGACAAGATAGGAGGCACTCATGTGAGATATTCAACGCTTTCACCACTTCAAGGATGGTTGACTACTGGTAGTGAATGAAATGTTGAAGGCAGTCTGAATATCCATTTTTGAGATTATATAGGAGACTTCACAGTGCTGGTACACAAATACTAGTATAAAACAGGTAATGCTAACTATTCTATCTGTGGCACACATCTTGTTTTTAACAGAGCATTCTCTGTGTCCAATTTTCTATTGTGACGGTCAGACTTAGAACTGCCAATAATTTCTTATGGAGTGTGCAGCATCCTAGCATGTTTTGTTATAGGCTCTGTAGTGGACATTTGCATTGTGGTATTTGGTTAAGCTAGAGTTGTTCAGCAGCTCTTATAATCTCTTCACCATTCCAGGAAACCTTTTGTCCAGTTATAGATTTCGCTTGGTCCTTAATGTATTCTTTTTTTTTTTTACTTCTATACAAAAGTAGTGCACAAGAGATTGTCTGTTGAGGCCACTGTTCTTCGTCTTCATGTGTTGTTTGGAACTAAATGTACATGATGAAATCAGCACTGGTAACTGAAAGAAGAATTATTTTCTCTAATTATTGCATAAGAATTGTGGGTTGTGTTTTTGGTGACCAAGTTGATAGTTCTTTCTAAGAATCAAGTGACACTACATCAACGGATATTTTTCTGAAAAAATGAAACTCTGAATCACCATTTTGTATTAGCATTACCCCAAAATTTACACTGGAAAAGCAAATCGTAGCCAGAGGCGTCGTTACAGTGTGTCTATGTATCTCAAGTTTTTTATCCCTCAATTGGGGAGGACCTATGACTTGAAGCCACAAGATTTCATATCATTCTGAACATAACTTCCACTTATTGCTGCAAACCTATTTCGGAGCAGTAATGAATGAGCATGGCAGTCATCTTTTGTTTAGTTATTACTCTTTTGTACTGATAAGCTTGACTTCTGATTGCCAACTGTAGCGATGAACTCAACTGCCACTTTTAATGCATTAATAGATGCCAGGTTCATCAAGCTTGTTGACGACCATGTTGGTTCCCCTCCAGCTAAATCAGATACTCCCCGGAATACAATCACAGGTATGCCAGGTGATGTTGTTGTCTGTTGAATCAGTAAGAGAGTTCGCTTAATTGTAGCGCTATCTTAAGTTACATGATCGGGATGTGCTGCTAATATTGGTAGCCATATAAATGAAAAGTAAGAGGCATGTAAACTGTTAAAACTCACCATCACCACTGCTGCGCTCTCCTCATCTACTGTTGACACCTCAAATTCTCTGAAAAGGAACTTTCTGTATTCTGCGTTGTCGAGAAACATGTCAGCTGATGCTCCTTTAAGCCCATAGACAACTTGTGGAGTCGTCGGTAAGCAGAAAGTGTCATTGCATCTTTCAAGTTTAACCTGCAGAAATTTCACAAATATTAATCTGATTAGTTGTGCACAAACATGTATTTTTTATGCAATTATGTTACTCATATATTGTGCGGCACTCACCTTAAGTTGTTCTGCAATTCTAAACCATGCTGAATCTACCGGTAGCCAGAAAACTTCTTCCATAGGCTTGCCAACTGAGTATAGCTCCTCGTTTCTGTATTTCAGGGATCCTAGCAAATTCCCTCCTCCATTTGGGATGTTATATTCTCCAAAGTTCAGTTCTGCTGATGATTCTTTCGGTGATTTGAACTTCTGCAATAATCAGGGTACCAGATATCATGCTAAGGGGGTGAGTTTGCTGAATTGTGCACAGATACTTGGAGGTTGCATTTTATAAATTATATCATATTCCTATTCTTAATTTTTTGCATCTATATTTGGAATTGCAGCATTGGATCTTGAGGTGGGTTAAAGAAGCTGATTCCAGTTGGAGGGGTACCTTCCATGTCCAGGCACCCGTGTAAGCAACAAGCTTGGGAACACTGACGTCGCCAAAAGACATGGAGTCATTAGAACTCCCTGCCGTGCCGTAGTGAACAATACCAGACACGCTGAAGACATCAATGAGAGTCTGTACAGTGACAGCAGCGTTCAACTGGAAAACCAAGGAAGGTAGCAAGTAGTAAGAGGTAAGCATGAAGGTAAAGTCACACAGAAGGTAAATGCAAACGAGTCTTTCAAATTTGAGTACCCTGCGTTGCCCTGTCAATGCGTATATAATGTTCACTCCCCGAATGCTGCCGATGTGATACCGCCGTCCTGAAACATTACGGTAGGTCAGATTGCATTGTATTCTTGAGAGGTCAGCAATAGGATATAGTTATGCACTCAATGACTAACTGGAAACATTATGATTTGGTAGCGAACACAGTATGCATGTATGTATATAGGTAGGTAAGTAGAACAAAAGGAAACAAAAAATTCAGAGGCCTGTGATATCAACTTACGATATATTTGTTTCCCGTTTGATATCTGTTGGGCCATATTGTGTCATAAGGCCAGCCCAGCCCAACCCATAGCCATGTATATGTATATATGTATCAGGATAAGCAATAGAGAGTTCGAGACTTTTCCCCAAAATCCACATGGTACCGGAGCTAGGATTGGTGATGGCGACAGTGGCGAACTCGCAGGCGGCGGTGGAGGCTGCAAAGGAGGTGGCAGCCAAGGTGGGCGCGTCGGCGTGGACCAGCACGGAGAAGAACGCCGACGCGGTGCTGCTGAAGGTGAAGATGCTGGAGGAGCAGGAAGGCGCCGTGGGACGACCGGCGGGGAAGGGAGAGAGCCGCGCGCAGGCCATCTCGCGCGGCGCGAGACTTGCGCGAGCGCGCCCAGGCAGAGGCGGCGCGCGAGGATGGGGCCAGGGGCGAGACTGAGTCTGAGGCGCGGCTTCAGCTGGTGGGAGCGGCCAGCTCTGGCGTCGTGGAGGCCCACAAGGAGGTGCTGGGCGACAAGATGGGGAAGGTGGTGCTCTCTGACCGTGTGGTGGACTTCCCCTGCTGCCATGTCACGGGTGAGTATGGCTGGACTGCCAACATGGAGGAGGGCTATGAAGTCCTGTATATGGTGGATGCCATCGATGAGTGCGCTATTGGCCAGCTGAAGGAGTTTGAGGGCAAGAAGCTTGTCTCTGCCACCATGGAGGGCCTGAAGCTTGATGAGAGTGAGGACGAGAATAAGAAAAAGGAGGAGCTCAAGGAGAAGTACGAGGGCCTCTGCAAGGTCATCAAGGAGGTTCTGGAGTGGGTGGCCAACAGGAAGGCGCCTCCTGCAGAGAAGCTAGAAACCTCGGTGGACAAGAATGGCATGGTGGTGGACAAGAAGCAGGCAACTCCAGCTGAGCAGGTGGCTGGGCTGGAGGTCATGAGATCGGAGTTGGAGATGAGAAAATTGGAGAGAGATTTGAAGACTTCCAGGGTGTCGACAAGTACTGTCCAGTCCCAGAAAAGAATAATGGAATCAAGCTTCAGCAAGAACAAGGGGGAAAATGAAGTGTACAGGCAAGAATTGGAGGCGCTGCAATCCAGCGAGGTGGATGAAAAGCACATTGCATTGGTGGCTAAACTCCAAAGTGAGATTGATCATGAGAAAGCCAAAGTAAAGAAGCTGGTAGAGCATTTCACAGCAAAGGAACTGGTGGAGCTAGCTCAAATATTTTTGGCGAAGAGTTCAGAATTAATGTCAGTTTCACAAGAGCCTAATGGTAGAAAAAATTTCTCAAGCACAGATGATACATCAACAGTTCTGGGCAACCTTATCAACCTTGCTCGTCCTGGCACAGGTACATTTAATGCAAATTGGATACTAGATTCAGGTGCATCACGTCATGTCACGGGGACATTAGATGAATTTGCATCATATAACTCATTCCCTCCCACACGTAAGGAAACTATTCAGACTGCTGATGGAACTGCTCAACCTATTAGAGGTGTGGGTACAGTCAGCTGCACCCCATCAATTACATTATCTTCTGTTCTATATGTTCCATCTTTTCCGGTTAATCTAGTATCCACAAGTGAATTGGTTGATCGGGATGGATTATCGTGTTACGCTTGATCGAGAAAATTGTTTAATTGAGGATCAAAAGACAGGAAGGATGCTTGGGAGTGGCATTAGGCGCAATGGCCTATGGTTCTTAGATAGAAGAATAAGTGAGACCACATGCTTTGCTATGGCAGTTGCTACTAGTGAAGAGGAGAATAAGGTGATACTTCAACATTGTCGGTTGGGTCATATGTCCTTTGACACTATGTCTAGAGCATTCCCGATATTATGAGCAAGGTTGATAAAAGGAAGTTGATGTGTGATGCATGTGAGTTTGGGAAGCATACGAGAGCCTCCTATATTAGCAAAGGACTTCGAAGCACATTGCCCTTTATGTTAGTCCATTCGGATGTTTGGACATCTCCCATGGTCTCTATTAGTGGAATGAGGTATTTTGTGACATTCATTGATTGTTATTCTCGCATGACATGGGTTTATCTCATGAGGCATAAAAGTGAGGTGTTGAAATGCTTCAAAGATTTTCGTGCATGTGTTAAGAATCAGTTCAATACTCAGGTTCGGATGATTAGAACGGATAATGGAACAGAGTATGTGAATAATGAATTTGCTACTTTCCTTTCTGATCAAGGGATATTGCATCAAACTTCTTGTCCAGATACACCTCCCCAAAATGGAGTAGCTGAAAGGAAGAATCGTCATCTCTTAGAAGTTGCAAGATCACTTATGTATACAATGAATGTGCCCAAATTCTTTTGGAGTGAGGCAGTTTTGACTGCTACTTATCTTATCAATCGAATTCCATCAAGAATACTTAACATGAAGACTCCTTATGAAATGTTATTTGGGAAGAATGAATTTATTATACCTCTCAGGGTGTTTGGCTGCACCTGCTTTGTTAGAGACCATAGACCATCGGTGGGAAAGCTAGATCCACGTGCAGTAAAGTGTATCTTTGTAGGGTACTCTTCAACACAAAAAGGGTACAAGTGCTGGTGTCCTAGTGAACGACGCTTGTTCGTGAGTATGGATGTTACATTTAGAGAGTCCGAGCCTTTTTATGGAGAGAAGACAGATTTAAGTTCTTTATTCTATAACCTTGACTTATCTAGCAATGATGGTGATAGTCGAGAGGGGGAGAATGTAAGTGATGGTGATGGTCGAGAGGGGGAGAATGAAGCTTCACAAACTAGAGAAGGTGATCAAACAAGGAAAATGGAAATTGTTATTGAAACAATTCCAAAATGGGTGGATGGACCTAATCTTATGAGTGTTGAAGAGTCTAGTCAAGAGACAAAGAATACTAATGTTCGTAGTGAACCTGCTCAGGAACAGTCCACTAGAGTGGAGGAGGTGACAACTGGCGGTTCAACATCTACTCAAACAAATGGAGCAGGTTTGGGATTGAGAAATAGAGAGATTTCTAAAGTATATACAAGAAGAAAGTTTAGATCTCAACAAGAGACCACGAGTTGGCCCAAACACCGACATCCGAACAATGTCCTTTCGCCCCGAGCGTGAAAGTGAACTGGAAATTATTGATGTATCTTCAGCCTCAAAGGCGATATTGAAAACCCCTCCTTAGATGATCTACCTATTGCACTACGAAAAGGTACACGAGTCAATCTTTGGAGTGCTCGCACAAAGGTATGGTTTTGAGCATGACATAAGTAACTATGTCTCATACACCTCATTATCTCCGCATATAGAGCATTTATTGCTTCATTACAATCGACATATATTCCTAGAGACTAGAGAGAAGCAAAACAAGATCCCAAGTGGCGTGAGGCCATGATGGAGGAGCTTAGAGCTCTTGAAAAAAATAAAACTTGGGATATTGTGAAACTACCTGCGGGAAAGAAAGTTTGTGAGTTGCAAGTGTGTGTTCACCGTGAAGCAAACTCCTGAAGGTAAAGTTGAAAGATATAAAGCTCGACTTGTCGCGAGGGGTTATAGCCAAACATATGGCATTGACTATGATGAGACATTTGCCCCGGTGGCGAAGATGAGTACGGTGAGAATTTTAATCTCATGTGCAGCGAATTTTGGGTGGCCCTTGCATCAGTTAGATGTAAAAAATGCTTTCTTGCATGGTGACCTTGAAGAGGAGGTGTACATGGAGGTTCCGCCTGGTTATTCTAAGCTTGAGATGGATGGAAAGGTATGTAGGCTAAAGAAATCTTTATATGGCCTCAAACAATCTCCACGGGCATGGTTTGATAGATTCAGACGTGCATTATGTGCAATGGGATACAAGCAGTGCAATGGAGATCATACACTATTCTATAAACATTTAGGACGCAAGATCACGGTACTAGCTGTATATGTGGATGATATCATTATTACTGGTGATGATGAAGCAGAGATCAAATGCCTCAAGGAGGATCTAAGTAGGGAGTTTGAAGTCAAGGACCTTGGTCAGCTCAAGTATTTTCTAGGTATTGAGATTGCACGAAATCCAAAAGGTATTGTTCTCTCACAGAGAAAATATGTTCTCAACTTGCTTAGTGAGACATGCATGCTTGGATGTCGGCCTGTATCCACACCAATTGATCCGAATCACAAATTATGTGCCGAATCAGGTCACCCGGTCAATAAGGAAAGATATCAGAGGCTTGTTGGGCGTCTTATATATCTATGCCATACGAGGCCTGACATATCTTATGCACTAAGTGTTGTGAGCCGATACATGCACGACCCAAGGAGTGGACATTTGGATGTTGTTTACCGGATCTTGAGATACTTAAAGAGTAGTCCAGGAAAGGGTTTGATATTTAAAAGTAATGGCCACTTGAAAGTCGAAGGTTATTGTGATGCTGATTGGGCTAGTTGTCTTGATGATAGGAGATCAACTTCAGGATATTGTGTCTTTGTTGGGGGAAACTTAGTGTCATGGAGAAGCAAGAAGCAATCAGTTGTATCTCGTTCAACAGCTGAAGCAGAATATAGAGCGATGTCTCTCGGACCTTGTGAAATTTTATGGGTCAGGAATCTTTTATCAGAACTAAATGTGCTAAGAAAAGGCCCCTTGAGGATTTGGTGTGATAATAAGTCAGCTATCGTATTGCGAATAATCTGTTCAACGTGATAGAACCAAACATGTAGAGATAGATCGCTTCTTCATCAAGGAGAAATTAGATAATGGCATTCTAGAGCTAAGTCATGTAAACTCAGGTGGTCAAATAGCTGATTGTTTGACAAAAGGTTTAGGAGTAAAAGAATGTAATTTAGCATGTAGCAAGATGGGAATGATAGATATCTATCACCCATCTTGAAGATCAAGTAGGTCTTATGCTATTTCTGTCGTGCACTTGTTTCTTTTGTGGCAACATAGTAAGCTGACACAGTTATTGATGACATCTAAAATCAGAGTCCTGTAATTACATCTTATGACACATTTCTTTCCTATTCGAGGGCAAGTAAGTCATGATATTTTTGTCGTGCGCACCTTGCAATTAGCTCGCTAGTGCCGGATGCTCATCAGTCCTAGTCTATGCTTTCTTCCAAGAAGAGGGAAATTGTACATGTAAATGTCTGTAGGCGCAAATTGAATTGATATATTCCAGCATGTCATGTCATCTCATTTTATGGCTGTATTACCATTTGTATCACCAGGTGATGGAAATGGCACCAGAAAAGTCAACGGCAAGAACAGTGATCGGTCAAGCGCATGAGTATCGAGACTAACAGATGACCGACTACAGGGGGAGATTGGAGGAGCAGATAATAAGCAAGTGGATGGACAAATGGACGGCTGAGATTAGACGTACTGTACCGTAGAGGTCAACGAAGGGGAGGAGACGCCAAGGCGTGAAGGAGCCGGAGGCCTGCAGCGCGGTGGCCTCGTCGACGTACGACATGACGAGGCCGAGGGAAGAGTCTCGCCGGTTGACCCTGTCCACCTGCCACCGCGCGCGGTCCGGCAGGGCTGCGGCTGAGCTCGCGAGCAGCAGCGAGAAGAGCAGGAGCTGCAGTGGGGTCGTTGCTGGGTAGCCGGAGAGCGCCATGGCCGTGCCTGGCTGCCTGCTCTGCTGCGCCAACTGCCAAAAATGTTTGTGGCCTGTGCCTGTGGGGGAGCAAGCAAGCAGGCAGTCACTCGAGGCTTTTAAAGGCAGGGGCAAGGACAGGGTGGAGGTGTGAGCAAGAGACGATGGTCTATTGGTCTGTGATCTTTGTCGGTGTACAAGAGCAGAGTGCAGAGATTCAGAGAAGAGAAGAGCTGGTTGGCGCTGGCGCGTGCTTAAGTTTTTTATGATCCCCTTGCTTAAGTTTTTCAACTACTTTATTTATTATATACTTAATTATATAGTAGTATAGTAGCAGTTTTATAGAGTCGGGAAGAAAGTGCAGCTCATGCCAAGAAAACAACCCAAATCACCCAATGAGCTGGAGCTGTATCTCTCTGTTCTTGGGTGTTTTTTTTTTTTTTTTTTTTTTTTTGACAAGTCTCTGTTCTTGTTTAAAACGTGTGGCAACCATTTCACCAGGATATGTACACGGGTCGGTGGGACCCTGGACGAAAGAGACGCTCCGCTGTCCCAAAAAGTACTGATTTGACCAAGTTTGTAGAAATGATATCGACGTTTATGTCTTTGAAAAGATTCTCAACAAAAAACATATTATTTCATACGTAATTAATCTAAAAAAGCTTATTGGATACCATAAATGTTAATACGCCTTTTTTTTAGGTCTGGTTAAATTTTAAATTATTTGATTTTGACTCATCAAAATCAAAAATTGTATTTCTCTTGGGATGGACCATGGAGGGAGTATTTGTGAAGATCGGGGCCGCAACCTGGCAGGTAGCACTGTGCAAATGGACCTCCTTTGGTCTTTTCGAGTTCAGAACTGAGCTTTTGGAGCTGCTGGAGAAGAAAGAAAAAGTGAGCACATAGCGCATGTTTTGTTGGAGCCAGCCCAATTAACAATCTCAGTCCTACGCGTCAAAATCTGGATACACGAGAAACCAAATAAGCCTCTTCTCAAAAAAGAAAAACAAACAAACAAGCCCATAGGACACTTAGAGCCCACGATCGCTCGGCACATCGGGCCTTAGCAATGTTACACATCCAAGAGATTCGATCAATGGTGCTCAGTGTGAAGTTGAGCTGGCTGATTATGCTGCTTTCGTTGTCTGCTTTGCCTCTCTGCTTCCTCTTCACTTGCTAGTTGCACGCGGTGATTTTGAGGCCCCAAAAGTGGTCTGATTTCCGCTCGTTCACCTTTTGCAGGGAGCGCCGGTGGCATACGTTGCTGACATGCATGTTCTCAACGCCATAGCTATTCGTGAAAGCCGTGACTGACGTGTAGGCTAAAACGAGTAGCTGAACAGGCCATTGTGGATGGGGAGACGCCGACGGCAGAGGGGTTTCTGCAGATATCTGATCTCTGATCTCGGAAAGCTCCAGCTGAATGCGGTTGACTTCGTCAGCTGGAAGCGCATCTCTGAAAGCTCCAGCTGAATGTGGCCATGAAACCCAAGATCCCCTCTGCTGCACAATGCTAGGCTTAGGCTAGGGTGCAATACAGTATCTGCTCAGTTGATTTATAGAGGGGCTTAATATGCGAGGCTTTACCTTGTTAACCCTTGTGTATGCTTAATGCTGTTGCCTTGTTGGCAATTGCTAAATCTGAGCCAGCCACAGTGTGGAATTTTGGCCTTGTTTAGTTCCCCCAAATTGGCAACTCCAAATTTGGCACAGTGAAAGATTCTCCATCACATCAAAATGCCGGCACATGCATGGAGTACTAAATGTAGATGAAATTAAAAACTAATTGTACAGTTTAGTTGTACTTTGCAAGACGAATCTTTTGAGCCTAGTTAGTCAATATTTGGACAATATTTCACAAATACAAATGAAATGCTACAGTGTGCTACAGTTTCCCTGCCAAATTGGCAACCCCCAATTTGGGAGAACTAAACAAGGCCTTTGTAGAATAATTTCGCTATGATGGAAGATAAGAGGAAAGGAGGCTGTGTGGATGTGGATATGCTGTGATGTTCCTTGTACTCTTTTTCGCCGGCACGTATTTCATTAATAGTGATGTTCCTGGTACTCTTGAATCCCAGGCGCCTTCCATCATCCCATTAAGATGGTTTGACCAGTGCTGGTAGGTGTTTTCCATTTAAGATGGTTCTCCATTTTCCAATAGGTGGGTGAGGAGGCTATCCGTCAGTGATGAAATGCCAGGAGCTCTGAGACTACTCGCACTCATCAACCTCTATATTCATCCCTCAAAAGGAATATTCATGTCCGGTCGCAAGATTTCTTACTCTATACAACTTTCTCCCGCACTCATCAATCCTTTACGGTTGCTCAATACAAAAAACTGGGATCCACGTATCATTTTTTTCCTTTTTTTCTCCACTGTCGTTCACCTCGGTCTCTCCGTCCCCGTTCTCTCCCTATCGCACGGAGCGGGTGCCACACGGAGCGGGCGGCGCGAGGCCTCGCTTCCTCCGCCCACCGGGCCGGCGCTATGGCACTGCGGCGTCCTCTCCCCCAAGGCGGCAGCGGCGCGCGTCCTCTCCCCAACGGCGCGGAGGGGGCAGGCGCGCGGCGGTGCGGCGCCCCATCCTCTCTCTCTCCCCCCGGCCGGCGAGTACTACTTCGGGGGAGGAGATGCTTCCTCCTCTCTCTCACACCGGTCGGGCGGAAGCAGCACCGGCGAGCGCGCAGCGGGGTCGGAGCAGCGCGCGGCGGGGGCGGAGGAGCGGGTCCGCGTGGCAGGGGCCGAAGAGCGGGTCCGGGCGGCGGAGGATGGAGGAGCATCCTCGCCGGCGCGGCCCCGGTCATGGAGGATGGAGGCGGAGGAGCTGGTCTGGGCGGCGGAGCTCCCTTGGCGCGGAGGCGGAGCTCCCGGCGGCGGCCCCCAGCGCGTCCTCGCCGGCGCGGCCCCGGCCATGGAGGTTGGAGGCGGAGGAGCGGGTCCGGCCGCCGGTCTCCTCTGCTCCCTCCGGCGAGGGGGCGGGCGGACCGGCGGAGCTCGCATCCGGCCGCTGCTCCCACTGGTCCTCCTTCGTCCTCCCCGGCGGTCGCGGCCCCTTCCTCGCGCTCCTCCAGCGCCAGAGCGACCTCGGCGGCCGACATCCCGCGTCCGCCGACGCCGAGCCCCAGCCCCGCCATGGGAGCCACCTCCTCATCCGCGCTGCGTCCACTCCTCACGCTGCGTCCCCGGCGGCCGGCCATGAAGGTCCTCCTCCTCGCGCGGCCGGCCATGGACTTCGTCCTCCTCCTCGGCAGCGACGTCGGGATGGAGGGCGCGAGGGCTCGGGGCGGCGGGCGCTCGCGGACGGACGGCGCTCCTCCGCCGTGCTGCTCGGCCGGACCTTAATCCCCGTGCTCGCCGGTGGAGGAGCTCGTCGTCGGGTGAGCTGCTGCAGCGGCCATGGCGGGCACCCTTCTCCCCGCGACAGCTGCCTCCCTGCTCCGGAGCGAGCGCGCGGCGAGCGGGCAGCCATGGCGTCTCTCTCCCCATTGTCTCTCTCCCTGCCTTCTCTCTCCGTCCTCAAATGGGCCCTGCCTCGTCCTTTGCGTAATCTCCGTACATCCTCGCAATACACCGGACGGCAGGGCGAACGCAACGTTTGCGGGACCTTTGCAGTTCCCCGCTGCAGCAGATTTGGAACGCAAAAGCCTTTTGCGTGCGGGGTTGCGTTCCCCAGTGCAGCTCGTCTGACTGAAGCAAGAACCTTGCCCTCTCCGTTTTTCTTTCCGTGCTCTCAGGTCGTACACTCCTGGCTCAACTGCATATCAGCATATGGCAATCTAATCTCTGAAAAATTTTCCTTTTTTTTCAAGTCTTTCTGTAGGCAGCGATCTTCCTTAGCTCTCTGATTTGATCCCTGTCAGATGGAGGTCCCTGGCTGTGCATCCAGCATCAAGCCAAAGGTGGAGCCTCGCGAGAAGGACGAGGAGCCGCCATTGCCGCCGCCGCCGTTTGATGTTTCATCAGACGACTGGGAGGTGACCCCGCTGTCCGGCGACAACCCCTTCTTCACCAGCGTCATGTGCAAGAGCCAAATCTAGTGCCCCTTTCAGCAGGTACACATCCATCCTACTGTTTCCAATCTGCACGGAATGAGAGAGAGTGACAAGCTTGCTGCACGCATAGGGCATCCCGGTTCGTTTCCACCGCCACCTCCCGGAGGCGCGCGTCCCCGTGGTGCTCCTGTGCCGGGGCCGGTCGTGGACGGTGAGCTACTGCGGCGTCGGCAAGTGGAGGAGGCTCGAGGGGGCGTGGAGGGACTTCGCCCGCGACAACGGGCTCCGGGTCGGGGACGCCTGCGTCTTCGAGCTTGTCGTGCCCACTGCTGCCGGTGCCGGAACTGAAGCTGCTGCCGCAACTGAAAGAGATGAAAACGACAGCAGCAAGGACAGTGAAGGGAAGACGATGGAGGTGGTGTTCCGAGTGCAGGTGCTCCGTGGCGGCCTGCCCGAGGAGATCACCTCCCGGGGTGCCACCGCCGACGACCCTCTCACCATCTTGGACTAGATCCAATTGCTGCCGGTACTGGTCTGTTGGTGGTTCAGTGCAGTCTGCAGAGGAGACGAGACAAGGAAATAGCTTTTGGTAGCACGGTAGTATAAGTATTTTTTTTTGTTTGCCCCTGCTCTGGCTAGCTCTATGTTCAGTTCAGTTCAGTGCACTCTCTGTCTGATCGATCGATCGACCGATCGATCATCCTCCAGCAATGTAGTCATCTAATGTGCATAGATGCTAACTAGTAGTCGTTGTAGTTCTTCATCGTTTAATTTCTGAAACTGCACTGCAACGAGCTGGCTGTCTAATTTGTTTGCAGAGTCCTATCATGATCAGCTTTTTACGGTTTTAATTTAATTACCGCATTCTAGGGGTGCAGAATCCTCTCCTCCTCATTTTTGTCTAATTTATGGATGCTAATGCTATACACAACACTCATCATGAGGAAAAGCTAGAGCATCAAAGTGTGCTTGCGGTTTTCCAATCATGTCAATGCGAGGCACCAGCAGTTATATAGATGGATTCCATCCCCATCATAGTTTAGTTATCATAAATTTATTGTTATTCATCAAACTTGCATGACAGAATACAAGACATGGAAAAACACGCTGAGCACATAGTTATTGTTTCCTTTCACGATCGATCTTCCTTGCATGATGCTCGCATTGACAAACACTTATGGATGTGCCCTTTGTGATGGTGGGGATAGTGGCGGCGGAACCGTCCAACCTGCAAAAAAGACGGATCCCCTTGTTCATGGAAATTTGATAATTACTAATAACTACTTTAACATAACTGTTTATCCCAAATAGAACTACGACTTTACACAAAAAGAGTAGTTCTGCTGCAGACACACGTCTCCATCCATGCCAAGCAACGCTTCCACTTCGAGTCCTTCTGGCCGAAGTCGGAGGGTTACCGGGAGGCAATTTCGAGGGGCTGGGTATGCACCACGGATACCACTGACCCGCTCCGAAGGCTAGACAACATGCTGCGCAACTTGAAGCGTGAACTCCAGGCCTGGGCAGCAAACAAGATTGGCAATGTCCGGGAGCAGTTACTCATGGCGCGGGAAATCATACTCAAGCTCGACCAGGCAGCGGAAGTACGGCCACTCACAGACGGTGAGTTTGCGCTGCGAAAGGACCTCAAGTTCAAGTGCCTTGGCCTCTCCTCCTTGGAGCGGACCATAGCCCGAAAAAGATCGCGCGTAAGATACCTAGCCGACGGGGACGCCAATACAAAGTACTTCCACCTCCTGGCCCGTGGGCGGAAGCGGAGGAACGCCATACTTCGCCTGAAGAGGGGAGACGACATCCTAACCGGGCAGGAGGACATGGCCGACGAAATCCACCGCCACTTCAGTGGCATCTTCGGACAACCAGGCACAGCCACGCATACGATGGACTTCCAGGCGATCAGCATACAACCGACAGACCTCTCCGCACTTGACCTGCCATTCAACGTGGAGGAGGTGGAAGTGGCCATGTGGGAGATGCCTTCGGACTAGGCGCCAGGGCCGGATGGGTTCACGGGAGCCTTCTACAAAACGGCGTGGCAGACGATCAAGCTGGACGTCCTCGTCGCAATCAACGCTCTCTTCTTTGGTGACATCAGAAGCTTTGGGAAGCTAAACAACGCCTACGTTGTACTGCTGCCCAAGAAGCCAGACGCAGTTACACCAGCTGACTACCGCCCTATCACGATGATCCACAGCTTTGGGAAGCTTGCATCCAAGCTGCTGGCACTAAGGCTGGCACCACGTCTCGGCGAGCTCATCTCCCCAACCAGAACGCCTTCATCAAGGGACGCACCATACACGACAACTTCAAGTTCGTCCAGCGGGCGGCCGTGTACCTGCGCAAGAAAAGATACCTAAGGTGCTGCTCAAGCTCGACATATCCAAGGCATTCGACACCGTGGGTTGGCCATTCCACCTGGACACACTGCAGGCCTTCGGGTTCGGGGAGAACTGGCGCAGATGGGTAGCCACAATGCTATCCTCGGCCACCTAACGCATACTACTCAACGGGCATCCAGGGAGGCCAATCACCCACAGGCGGGGAGTAAGACAAGGCGACTCCCTATCACCAATGCTCTTCATTGTCGCCATGGAAGTGCTCACAAGGGCGACTGCCGTGGAAACCACCTACTCCGGCCGATGGGGGCGCCGGTCATTCGACACATTGCAGCTTCTACGCCGATGACGTCATCATTTTTATGCATCCGGACCTCGCGGAGGCGAGAGCGATCAAGGAGATACTCAGGATCTTCGGCGATGCTTCCGGCCTTAGGACAAATCTCCGCAAATGCTCAATCACACCGATTCACTCCGAGGCCGACAACATGCAGCAGCTGTGTGAGATCGTCGGATGCCAGCTCGCGGACTTCCCCATCAAATACTTGGGGCTGCCGCTGACCACCATCAGAGTGCCCAAGTGTTGGCGTTTCTTAACGTCATCACTAGAATTAGCAACAGCGCCAAGAAACGCCGGTTGGTATTCTGCAACGATTACAGAATAAGTCCGTAAGTGCACGGAAATACCGTTGTAGCATTTCACCCGGAAGTATTCAGGGTATCGTTATTTATATTTTCCCAAAGGAAGGCATGGTATAAAAGAGTCTAATTTGCACATGAACAAGATAACATGATTGCATAATAGACCAATGTTCATAACAATGGGTAACAAAGGTTTTGTAAGGATAACTGACACACACACTCGAGCCAAACTCAAGGATAAAGATAAGAGAAATAACAAAGAAGAACCTAGACTCTGGAGCAGGCATTCCTACATAGCTATGTTAAGACAGCAGATAATCATACAAACACACGTTTGTTATATAGGGTCAGAGGTTCTAAGTTAAGATAGTCTGGTCGCAGATGATCTACATCGGGCACCGGTTAACGCTTGGTCTGCCAAGCGATGCCGGCCTACGGCTCTACGTCGAACCCGAACGTGGGGATTACGAGGGACGGACAGGGCTGTCACCACCTGCCGCCTACCACCTCAACCGTGGGGCACGAGGCAAACAAAGGTAGTATCTAGCCTAGACACCATGTCTATGCTATAACTACTACTCTAGCGTGAATTCAAGGCTTACCCGTCCCCGGGGTCCTTCTACTAGAGTATCCGCCACGAGGACGGACGATGAACCCGCAAACCAACATTGACCAAGACTAAGTTAAGAAAGAACTCATCACCTCAACTTAGCTCTAGATCTAAACATGCATGTATGATAGGTTAAGCATAAAGTCCTATAAGACAAGAATGTAACATAGGAACTATATGCTAGTTCATATGTAAACAATATATGTCATAAGAACTTCGCTCTAAATCAAGAACATAACTATATTGATAGAACGAGAACAAGAACATAGAAGGATTCTCCAAAGTATTCATACCAAGCTTCTCCTTCTAGAGATCCTTGCCTCTCTCTTACAAAGCTCTTGCCAAACTCCTACTACTACATTCTAAAACTACTAAAGAGAATACAAGTGTGGAGGGAGAGAGGCTCTTGTGTTGGTGTCCCTCTAGGAGGGGGAACGGCCCTCCTTTTATAGGTGAGGTGGAGGGGGCTCTTTGAAAAAGATCCATCCCTACATGGAAGGGACCAAACCGACCTCAAAGAGGCGGTTTCACACCTTCCATGTAGGAATCACCACCGAAACCGACCTCAGCTTGCCGTCATGGACCGACTGACCGAAGTTGGGCCTGTTTGGCGCTAGGACAGGCGCGCTCGCGCCTTGAGCATTCGCGCGCCCAATGTGGGCCCGCTGGGCCTCTGCTTCCACCACTAGTGTGTGGGCCTTTCAGCTGGCTTCGAATCGGCTGGTCGTTTGCCCAAATCGGAGTTCGTATGAATCCGTGGCGTCCAAATTACTGAGACATGGTCCTACAGCCCAAGATAGAATTGGTCTAGACTTTGGCCCATCACCTCATGGGTCCATCTTGGATATTTGTACCTATGGTTGGATCTCCGGCACTCTGGTAAGAGGGTTTGGCCTAGTTTGGTCTAGATTTGTCATTTGCTCTCCCTCCTTGGCTTTACGCTTTTCCGAAAGGGGCATTTCTTCACACAATCCCATGCACTTGATGTATATTTCTGCAAAGTGTTACAACTTCCAAGTACATGTGGAATTGGGTCAATAGTAAAGACATATGTGCAATGAAATATTTATTTCCCCCATAATGACCTATAGTTGGCGGGTAGAAATCGAGTTAAGGACCGCCAACAAGATCCCCAAGCTTACCCCTTACTCGTCCCGAGCAAGTCTTTGCTTTAGGTTGTTGATCGGGGTTGCTACGATGCCGATTATATCTCAAGTGTACAAGCTAAAAGAGAGCGTTCTACTTGCTATTTGAATAAATCGGTAATTGTATCTCTCTATGATTCCGAAGGAGTGGGGCTTCTAATTTTCTCAAGTCTTGGGCGATTGCAAAATAGAATAGTTCCAAAGACCGGTGCTTTTCATTCATCCCAAGATCAACTTTCGGTCCGGAGGTTTTTGTAAGTTTTTATAAATAAACCAAGTTCCTCAAATGACCCACTCGATCGCTCAAAAGTGTATAGTATCCTCACAAAAGGCATTTTCATTTTGCCTTCTTCCTACCACTAAAGCTTTGGGTCTTGTATCACATATGTTGTAAGGTCAAGGACTGAACCTTACGGAGATTAAGCTATACACCTTGATTGAGATGTGCAAGTGTGTGGATGGAATAAAAAATGATTCCTAATTTTTTTGTGGTATTTTTGGGTCTCCATGCATCATGACATACTTTCTTTTATTGATGAATGAGATGAAGAAATGATGGGCCATCAAACAACAACTAAATTTATTCTCTCATTTTTTTTGAACGGGGATCTAAGACTTTTCCCGTTTGTCTATAAGAGTGATAAATCTTCTAACTATAAAAAAAATCTCTCTTCTTCTTTTCTTTTTTTCTTTTTCTCTCTTTCTTTTCTCTCACTCTTTTTTCTCTTTTTTTCGACTAAGAACATAGCCCAAAACTTTATTGATGGATAGGATGAGGTGGAGAGAGATGTCATGATGAATCAATGCATGGAGAATTTTTTGCGAACTACATGAGAGGGGTGCGCGATCCTCAGGGTAAGGGTCGGCATTTTTATTTGGTGGAAAAAATGGTGCGCAACTCTCAGTATAAGAGTCGGCAGATGGTGAAGGGTGCATGTTGTGCGCAACTCTCAGTGTAAGAGTTGGCTTTTATTTGGTGGGTGCAAGTGAATCTCAATCATGGGTGTAGAGTCATAATCTCACGTCGGTTACAATCCGACCGAACTCAATGTACGAACAAGCAGTGTATGAAGGTTCTTATTCTATAGATAAATCATATGGCTCGGTGGGTATTTCGCGATCACTGAGGAACTATTGCTTTTGAAAATTTTTGAAACAAAGACTCCGGACGTTAGGTTTTTTCAAAGGGACGTTTCATTGCCGTGGTCTAAGTCACTATATCATATCGCGCAATAATCTAGATGAGAGTAATTGTATGCAACCCACTAACTCAAGTTTCTAGAGCATGATAATGTAAAGCCGATAAACCCAAGTATTAGAGAAAACTCTATTTTAGACAAGTACAAACGAGACATAAAACAGAGCAACCAATCATTTCAACATGGGTGGAACTAAACATTTCATGGCACATATATAGAGTGGAATTATTTTTTTTTTTGATTTTCAATGCAAGATAAGAAACTTGAATTTAAACATGCTAAAAAGAAAATAAGATTGCGGGAATTTAAATATGCAATGCAGGTACCTCATGTGGGGGTCCTCCCCCAAGCTAGCTCTTTACTTACCATTAGCCTGGAATGCCGCTAGCTGGTGCATGCTATGGCCTGATTCTCGGTTCATGGCCTCCTTTGAGCATGCTAGGAAGATCCCCTCCCCCAAGCTTGTCTTGTGGTGACATCGAGATAATAGGACAACATACTTGAGGTTTGAAAGGTTTATTAAATTATTATTTTTTTATTTTTTAGTTCACCAAACCAAACTTTATCTCCATTGTCATCTCGAAGACTTACCCTCATAAGATTTATAAATTCTGCGGGGGTTAGTCCATATGATCAACCAAACTCTACACTAGAAGCTTTGGTTCAATAATCAAACTTGACTCCATGTCTTGTTTGATTAAGGTAGGCATAGCTAACCCAAGCACCATGCTTGATCTAGCAAGCCTATGGGAGTATGATCATTATGAATGACCAAAACTTCCAAACTAAAACATGCAGCATAGAAACTGGAGGTGTGAAAAGATAAATAAAATTCATCCAAGGGAGACAAAGGCATTGCATAGGTGAACAATTTAACCATAGTTTTTTTTGAAAGAATGCTCGGCCAACTTTTATTCAAACTCAAGCAAGGCAAAAAAAGATCATGCCTTGTTTTGTCTCCAACATGAGTTACTTAAATTGCTTATGATAACAACTCCAAGTTCATTAATCAAATTTCAACACCAAGTCAAAATTTGATTAAAGAAGGCTATTTTAATCTAAGCACCATGCTTAAATCAAAATGGCCTATGGATGCATTTAATTAGAATGCACCCAAAGCGAAGTATAACAAAAGAAGCAAGACTTTTATTTCTATGGAGACAAGTGAGTAAATGAGTTGGTGAACATTACCTTTGCATACACGAGAGTTGTTTACCGGCAACATTATGGATGTAATGACAAAGTTGTTCTTTGCGGTTGGCATGATGGTTTTGCCTAGGCGAACCTCAAGACCAGGCCACATAGCTCAACATGTATGGGCCATGGGTCTTGATAGTTGTAGCAAAGGCTTGGAGGTGAGCCCTTCTTGCTTGTCGAAGCAATGTTGGATGGAGTTGGGAAGCCCAAAGGCGTTTCTCTTTGGTTATGTGGGGACACCCTTCTCCTTCTCTCCTCCCATTTTTTTCATTTTTTTTATATTTCTCTTTTTCTTTTTTTCTTTCTTTTTTTTAAACATGATTTTTTTTCAACACTCTTTCCTTTCATCATTTTTTTGCATAACTTTTTTCCTCTTTTTTGTAGCATTCTTTTTTTCTTGTCTTTTTGTTTCATTTTTCTCTTATTCCCTTTTTTTTTCAAGCAAGGTAGAGCCAGCATCTCTATATTTTTTTCTTTTCTAACCAACATGGCCTTATGGATAGACTTCCGTCATCCTCCGCCACACTTAGACTTTTGTGTGAAAGTTCAGTGTGGAGAGACCTGGATCACCAAAGGCATCAAACATTTATTTGATGTGACTCTTGTGTCTTCACGTACCATATGTTCCTTGTTCTTCTTAATCTCCACCTGAAATGGTTAGTGACTAAGAATACCCGAAGGTGCATACTAACTTGAAAACATTGCCTTGCCTTATTGGTAAGAGGAAAGAGATTCTTTTTTTAATAATCCGGGGTACCTCCCGGTGCTTGCTTTATGGTCATAAGCTCGACCGCCAAAAACTAGGATGAAGTTTATAGCCGAAGCTATGATTGGCTTCCATCGTCATGGCTAATCAACTTGCCCCCAAAAAGGAGATTTTTTTTTGGCTTGGTATAATTATTCAAAGATCACATGCAGCAATTTCGAAACGGTGACCAAACATGTCGTTCAATCAAAGTAGGCAATTTAACCTAAGCTCCATGCTTAATTTAAAGAGCCCATGAAAATATGATGTTGCAACAATCATACTTCAAACCGAAACGTGCTTCATGCAAAACTCGAATACAAACCAAGTTTTTAATAAATACTATATATTTTGTTTTGAAAATAGTTTTATAAATCTTTTTTCGATAAAGAAAAATAATTTTTTTGTTTTGAGCAATGGCTACAACACAAGCAAGCTATCATGAACATGCCCTAATAAATTCTTTTAACCAACGCCTTCCCCGGCAACGGCGCGTAAATGCTTGTTGGCGTTTCTTAACGTCATCACTAGAATTAGCAACAGCACCAAGAAACGCCGGTTGGTATTCTCGCAACAATTACAGAACAAGTCTGCAAGCGCACAGAAATACCGTTGTAGCATTTCACCCGGAAGTATTCAGGGTATCGTTATTTATATTTTCCCAAAGGAAGACATGGTATAAAAGAGTCTAATTTGCACATGAACAAGATAACATGATTCCATAATAGACCAATGTTCATAACAATGGGTAACAAAGGTTTTGTAAGGATAAGCGACACACACACTCGAGCCAAACTCAAGGATAAAGATAAGAGAAATAACAAAGCGAGAACCTAGACTCGGAGCGGGCATTCCTACATAGCTATGTTAAGACAGCAGATAATCATACAAACACACGTTTGTTATATAGGGTCAGAGGTTCTAAGTTAAGATAGTCTGGTCGCTGATGATCTACTTCGGGCACCGGTTAACGCTTGGTCTACCAAGCGATGCCGGCCTACGGCTCTACGTCGAACCCGAACGTGGGGGATTACGAGGGACGGACAGGGCTGTCACCACCTGCCGCCTACCACCTCAACCGTGGGACACGAGGCAAACAAAGGTAGTATCTAGCCTAGACACCATGTCTATGCTATAACTACTACTCTAGCGTGAATTCAAGGCTTACCCGTCCCCGGGGTCCTTCTACTAGAGTATCCGCCACGAGGACGGACGATGAACCCGCAAACCAACATTGACCAAGACTAAGTTAAGAAAGAACTCATCACCTCAACTTAGCTCTAGATCTAAACATGCATGTATGATAGGTTAAGCATAAAGTCCTATAAGACAAGAATGTAACATAGGAACTATATGCTAGTTCATATGTAAACAATATATGTCATAAGAACTTCGCTCTAAATCAAGAACATAACTATATTGATAGAACGAGAACAAGAACATAGAAGGATTCTCCAAAGTATTCATACCAAGCTTCTCCTTCTAGAGATCCTTGCCTCTCTCTTACAAAGCTCTTGCCAAACTCCTACTACTACATTCTAAAACTACTAAAGAGAATACAAGTGTGGAGGGAGAGAGGCTCTTGTGTTGGTGTCCCTCTAGGAGGGGGAACGGCCCTCCTTTTATAGGTGAGGTGGAGGGGGCTCTTTGAAAAAGATCCATCCCTACATGGAAGGGACCAAACCGACCTCAAAGAGGCGGTTTCACACCTTCCATGTAGGAATCACCACCGAAACCGACCTCAGCTTGCCGTCATGGACCGACTGACCGAAGTTGGGCCTGTTTGGCGCCAGGACAGGCGCGCTCGCGCCTTGAGCATTCGCGCGCCCAATGTGGGCCCGCTGGGCCTCTACTTATACCACTAGTGTGTGGGCCTTTCAGCTGGCTTCGAATCGGCTGGTCGTTTGCCCAAATCGGAGTTCGTATGAATCCGTGGCGTCCAAATTACTGAGACATGGTCCTACAGCCCAAGATAGAATTGGTCTAGACTTTGGCCCATCACCTCATGGGTCCATCTTGGATATTTGTACCTATGGTTGGATCTCCGGCACTCGGTAAGAGGGTTTGGCCTAGTTTGGTCTAGATTTGTCATTTGCTCTCCCTCCTTGGCTTTACGCTTTTCCGAAAGGGGCATTTCTTCACACAATCCCATGCACTTGATGTATATTTCTGCAAAGTGTTACAACTTCCAAGTACATGTGGAATTGGGTCAATAGTAAAGATATATGTGCAATGAAATATTTATTTCCCCTATAATGACCTATAGTTGGCGGGTAGAAATCTGAGTTAAGGACCGCCAACACCAAGCCACGGATCCAGCCGGCGATAGACGCGGTCGGCCGAAGGATGCCAGCGTGCCACGGTCCCGATCTACACTCTCATTGTGGACGGGCTGCCTCTGTGGGCGATTGAGGAGATCAACTGTATGTGCCGGAGATTCCCGTGGGCCGGCAATGATGGAAGTGTCCGCGGAAAGTGCACGGTGGCTTGGCCTGTGGTCTGCAGGCCAACCGACCTTGGAGGGCTGGGGATCCCTGACCTGCGCCTTTCCTCCACCGTCCTCCAGGCTCGATGGTTGTGGTTGCAGCAGACCGACGAGACTCATGCATGGTCACAAATTTCGATCCAGGTCACGAAAAGAGGTCAGCGACTTCTTTAGCGCATCCACATACACAGTGCTCGGTGACGGCCGCTCCACGGCCTTCTGGACTGCGAGGTGGATCCAGGGGCAGGCTGTCCGGGACATAGCGCCATCCCTCCTACCATTCGTAAGCCAAAGGAACATCAAGAACACAACGGTAGCAGTTGGACTCAATGGCCGGGCATGGATCAGGCAGATCTCCGGTGGAATCCCCGACCCCGTGGTAGGAGAGTACCTAAGGCTCTGGGATTCGCTCGAGCATGCAGCTCAACAATGTAGCAGACCGCACAGTTTGGAGATGGACCACCGGTGGGGTCTACTCCGCCCAGTCAGCGTACTGAGCCCTGTAGGCCACTTCACAGCCGATACTGGGTTGCAGAACCATTTGGAAGCTGTGGGCGCCACTGCGAGTGAAGATCTTCCTTTGGCTCGTCATCCGGGGTAGACACTAGACAACTGACCGAAGGTGACACCACGGGCCTCGACGCAGAGGACACATGCTATCTCTGCGACCAGGAACCGGAAACGATCGTTCACATACTGGCGTCATGCTCCTACTCCAGGCAGATTTGGTGGACCATCCTGACAGTGCTCGGCGCCGATGCCTCACAAGTGGGAGGACCTTCAATTCTAAGCTGGTGGGAGCAATGGTGCAGAAGATGGACCGGGGACCGAAAGAATGGCGCGAACACTCTCTTCGCACTGGTGGCCTGGGAGATCTGGAAGGAGAGGAACGCAAGATGCTTCTGGGACGCCCCTTCCACCACTACCCACTTGCTACACACCATAAAGTAGACCGCCAACCTTTGGATCGACGCCGGAGCTGCGAAGCTACATTGTTTATTGCGTGAGTAGTCCGCTATGAGTTGTGTTTAGGGGGTAGGCCTTCTTTGTAAAATCTCTAGCAACCCCCCTCCCCCCAAAAAAAAAAATTGTGTGGCGCTTCGGCGTTGTTGTAAAAAACACTCGTCTTAAATACAATGATGCGCAAGTCTTATGCGTATTCGAGAAAAAAATAGTAGTTTATCTCAAACAAAGGTAATAGTTCACGGTACTTACGTCCGCATTTGCTTTCACCTGGAATTATCTTGCCACATTCGCGTGCAAGCCTAACGAGTTTACCCATACTTATTTTATGCTCTTCTTCAATGCTAATGTTACGACAAATGCAGGCCATGTTAGATTTTTGCACAGTTTCACGACATTTGGGGCTTGGCTCCTCCCAATCTAGGTGTATAGCAAGGGTTTTCTTGCAATCATGCTTAACCTCCTCTTTCTCCCGGTAGCAGTCTACCTCACCCCAAGCTTTATGTGTCATAAGGATGGTAACAACTAAAGCATAAACCATGAGTTGAAGGATTACTTTTGTAGTCATCATGACTAGTTGGCAAGTCTAAAGTGCTTTCTTTCTACAAACCTACAAATTGTGAATTATGATTCTTATGTATACTATGCTTTCCCACGCGCTTCTATTTATAGCATACGAGGAGCTAGTCCCACAAATTAATGCCAAGGAATCCTTGTAGTGGTAATAAAGCATAAAAATCACATTGATTTAGCAAAACAATAAATGACTAGATATCTTTGGACAAACCAGAAATGTTGCATTAAGATGTGAATCATGAAACAAAAATTAATGTTGGTAAATCTTGCAATAGACAGGCAATAAACATGGATACTACTCATTTATTTTCAATTCCTTGGCATCTAAATTCAGACACACGGTTTGATAAATTCATATATACTATTTTGCATCTAATAACTGAGATAAACAAATACATTAAAGGATCAATTTTCAAATAAATGCACCAAAAGCCCTTAAGCTAGAAAAATTGTTTTATTGGTCCCCCAAATTTGTCGGTAACTTCCTTGAATCCATGGTCTTTGGTGCTATGCTCTTTGGGGGTGTCAATCGGGACACATTTTTCGGACTTGATGATGCTAATAAATTACATAGTATTTTTAATCCACTAAAATAATTTAGTGTGTGAATTTGACCTCTCATTTCTCTCATTGTACTCGTCCTCCACTCATTTTTCCTATTTGTAGCTTAACGAGCATAGGCATTGCTGGCCACGATGGCACATTGTACATTGTTCATAGTGTCATTTTTCCTGTTTGTAGCTTAACGAGCATAGGCATTGCTGGCCACGATGGCACATTGTATATTGTTCATAGTGTTAGCAAATCGCATTGTCACACTTTATTACACTCGATGTGTATAGATGTTAGTAGATGATATTGTTCAACACTTACATTACACTCGGACGTGTAAAAAAATGGCCAACCTACATGTTCCTCACAAGTCACACAATTTTTTCAGTGAAATATGCACACATGTGGCCGTGGAGCTTGAACCCGCGACATGCAACCTCCCACGCTCCTCTCCTAACCACTACACCCCAATGTCCCTTGTGTCTATAGAGCATATTCATTCTCCTCATGTATAGTTTAGCTGATTTTGAAATGACTTTTTGAGACCCTAAACGAATTCAAATGAAAAAGTTTTCGATTACAAGTTGAGGATACTATCAAGTTTAGTTATGGTTGTTTATCCATCCATGGTCGTTAAGAAAATTTAAATTTCAAATGTGAGAAATTCAAATATAATTTTCATTAGATAAACTATTCCTACTGAAAAAGCTATTAACAACAAAGTTGTACAACTCTTGGAGAAGTACAACTTCGGTTTTGGTCATTTCTCCATCCAAGGTTGTTTAAGAAATTCGAATTTCAATACGTGAGGACTTTAAACTAATGTTTTAGGCCATATATTATTTCAAACGAAAAATCTCTCAACCACAATGTTCAATATATTTTTGAGATCTATAACTTTAGTTTTGGTTGTTTGTCCATTAGAGGCCATTTGGGTAATCCTAAAAAAATCATTTCCATGTGGGAGCTTTAAATAGAATTTACCGGATCCAAATGACTTTACAAGAAAAGGTTGCCAACTACAAAGATGTAGATGTCTAAAGATATACAACTTTGTTATAAAGTTTGTCTTCATGCCACTTTATTTGGAAAAAAATATGAATTTGTCTATGTTGCACCTAATTTTAGTGGATCCAAACGACTCTACAAATCCCTTTGTAGTGGTGACTATATCTAGAGTAGCCTTTAAAAATAGGGCAATTTGTAGAGGCCCTTACCATGCATTATCAGAGGCAGCTCATTCCAGAAATGAGTTTTTAAGGCAGTTTTGGATTGAGCCGCCTCTCTTAAAAAACTCGCGTCTCTACAAATGGTTTTTTTGTAGTAGTGAATGTGTATGGACGCTAAGTTGTAGTTCGTTGTTTCTGAAACTACAACGAGCTAGCCGTCTAATTTGGGTAAGAATCCTCTCATGATCAACTTGTTACGGTTGAATTTTACCCCCTTTTTTGAGTGCATAATCTCTCTCATTCTCATCCTTTTCTGATTCGTGGATGCTAAGTATAATACTTTTCTTGAGTAAAAGGTATGTCAATGTCAACACTTGCTTGCTTTTTCAAACCATGTGCATGTAAGACACTAACATTGATACAAATGGATCCCATCGCACATCAGTGATAATAAATTTATTGTTATTCATCAAATTACCATGACTGAATACAAGACACAGAAAAAGTGTGCTAAACACATAATTATTGTTCCTTTCATGATCTTCATCGGGTGCTACTCGCCTTGACAAACACTCATGGATGTGCCCTTTGTGATTGCGGGGATAATGACGGCGGAACCGTCCAACCTGCAAAAAAAAAAAAAAAAAAAATTGTATCCTCTTGTTCATGAAAATTTCATCATTACTTATAACTTCTTAATAAAAACATGACAATTTATCTCAAATGTAACTACTTAACAAAACCATGGTAGCTTATCTGAAACAGGGATAATAGTACTTGGTACTTACGTCCGCATTTGCTTCCACCTTCAATTGTCTTGCCACATTCATGTGCAAGCCGAACCAGTTTACCCATACTTATTTGAATTTGTTCTTCGATGCTAATGATATGACAGATACAGGCCATGTCGGATTTCTGCATAGTCCTACGACATTTGGGGCTTGGCTCCTCCCAATCTTTATGTATGTCAAGGGTGTTTATGCAATCATGCTTAACTTTATCTTTCTCATGGTAACAATCATCCTCACCTCGGGCTTGATGTGTCGTAAGGACGGTAAAAACTAAAGCATAAACCATGAGTTGAAGGATTACTTTTGTAGTTATGATGACTAGTTGGCAATTCTGAAGTGCTTCCTCACTATTTAACCTACAAATAGCGAATGTTGATTCTTTTGTATACTATGCTTTCCCACACACTTCTATTTATAGCGTAAGAGGGGCTACTCTCACACATTAATGCCCAGGAATCCTCATATTGGTAATAAAGCATAAAAATGCATTGATTTAGCAAAAGAATAAATGCCTAGACATCTTTGAACAAACCAGTAATGCTACATTACCCTTAACAAGATGTGAATCATGAAACAAAAACAAATGTTGTGATAGATAGGCCGCAAACACGGATAGGACTTATTTATTTTTCAATTCCATGGCACCTAAATTCACATACACGTTTGACAAATTCATATACATCATTTTCCATCTAATATTTGAGACAAATATATTAAATATTTACTTTTTAGATAAATGAAACAAAAGCCCTCAAACTAGAAAAAAATGTTTCACTAATCCCCTAATTTGTCCGTTACTTCCTCGAATCATTGAGCTTTGGTGTAGTGAAGTCTTCTTCCATCCTTACTTCCTTGCTGCGGACTGGTCAACCCATTGCCTAATTGACCCACGAGGCCACATATTGATTAGGCAGCCCACAACATCAACATCTTGTAGGAGTTGCGTTGCATTGTCATGGGCCTTATGGGTATGGATGGGCTTCTTTGCAGATTGCAGGGAGGAGGATTATAGACCAAAGGCTTTTAGGCCTTGTTTACATTGAAACTGAAAACAAACAAGTGCAGACACAGCACCGGTCCGTTTCCACCGAGTCCAAGTCCAGTCAACGGCAGACACAGCAGAGGGCCTCTCTAGTTTCTCCAAAAAAAAAAAAAAAAAAAAAAAAAAAAAAAAAAAAAAAAAAAAAAAAAAAAAAAAAGGAGGGCATCTGTATGATCTTTTTTATTTCCTTCAAGAATGTAGAAACAACAGACAACACCCCGTTTCATACAGTATACGTTATATTTTCTTAATCTCAACAAAAATATATGTTCTTTACTTCTATTTTGTGCATAGATGATCAATAAAGATTTTTCTTCTCCCATTTTGATTGTAGGTCAATTAATTTATCTTTGCCTCAGTTAAAATTCTTTTAACTGTGACAGATTTTTAGAAAAATAGCAAATGCACTATCATGGCATTTGATTGAGACTTTAACAAAGTAATTTGATGTTGCATTGTCCGTTGCTAGAGTGGCGTAATTACTACAGTATATAAACTGTAATAAACGTGTTGCATCAAAGATTTGCGTGTTCAGTAATGCAAATTTGTTGTCAAAAAAAAAAAAAAAAAAAAAAAACTTGTCAGTGCAATTTCGATCCGATTTGCAAGTAGGATAGTACACTAGTACATCTTAACTTGTTAGTTGCTGCAAATATATCACAATATTTGTTCTTGTTTTGAGTTTTGAAACAAAGCAAAAAACATGTGTCTGGTGCAACACATGCATCCACCTCTTTGTCAGCAGCAATGCCACCAGTATTATTATAACTAGCCAGGACCCCGCGGCATTGTCAGCAGCAATGCCACCAGTATTATTATAACTAGCGAGGACAACAAACACGGGGCGCTACGCAAGAATAGCTGGTAACCCTGAGGAATTGACAGATTCATTCATTACTATTGTCCAGAAGGAGTGCCAGAACAACAAACACAGAAATATATGCACCGTAATGGAATTAGTAATTAATGTTCAAAGTAGATTACAAAATAGGAATCATCAAAAAGTAAAAATCGCCTATGAACAGATGATTTATATAGTAGGTACAACCTAAGGCATATTCTTCATGTTTGAAGTAGCTGAAGCATCAGAAATCAGAGCACGCTATAATGATATGCAACACACGGGCATGACCACTCTTTGGCTGTAGAATAAAACATCTGCCCAAAAAAAGAGGGAAAGCTATCACAGTGTTGGGCAGATATACTGACTTAACTGAGCAGTGTTGGATAGTGACTATGAGACTCGTGCCTTTGCATAGGGCTCTGGAGGGGTTCAAACTTGATATTGCCCAGAAGCAAGAAGAATTAAACAGGAAGGTTATGTAAATTATAATAAAGCAACAAATGTATCATTTATAGGCCCGTTTTAGTGAGAATAGAGGTTTGATGGACTTATGGTGCCAGGAACTGTTGTTACAGCGTCTAGGTAGGGAAGGTAAGTTGTGTTTCTTTGTTTGAATTAGCAGAACCATATAGGGTATTCTATATAGAGGAGGTGCTGCATATCAGTGATATCAGTGGTCATTGTCAGGTGATTAGTACAAAGCATTATTGGAACTTAATGTGATCGATATTACATTGAAGGCATCATTGCAGGTCAAATGTAAAGTATTCATAGTTTGAAGTAATTTGGATGCCTCAATCTCATCGTTTTAGAATGGTTTCATTGGGGGGGGCGCGGTGCAGTGGGTTTCATAGTTTGAAGTAGTTTGTACGGAGACAATGAGATCAAGAGCGTTTTCTGTACTGAATCACAATGAACCTTCATGATGATATGGAGCCCTTCACTTGACATCGCAATGGTTGCCATACCTGAACTGTCGACTACTGCAGCACCAATACTCCAATAGCCATCTGAAGAATTGGTACTGAGCAAAGATAAACAGATTCACCTGTTAGTGTCAAGAAGAATTGCACACAAAGAAACTAAAACAACCTAAATTAAAACTTGTACACTTTTTACCAAGGCAATGAGATGAAGAGGATTTCTGCACGGAAGCATAATGAACTTGGACGATGATATGGGTCCTTTAACTTGAGATGGCAATGGTTGTCTTACTGAGTTGGCAGGTACTCCGGCCCCAATATATAGGCATCTGAGCAATTGGTACTACGCTGACATAAGGAGTTTCACATGTTCAGCGTCAAAGACAAATTGTAGGCGAAGAACTTATAAGAACTTTAGCTAAAAACTAGTTACCATGCACGTGCGGCACGCACGTGCCTAGAAAAGTTTTTTATTTACTATGTTCTTTGTTTAAATAGCACAAGAGATCCCAACAATATATAGTTTCAAAAGTTCTCTCGATTTGATCTACTTCCTCAGGAGGCGACCCCATGGCGACTCCGCGCCGCCCCGCGCCGCCGTCCCCCCGCCTCTCTGGGCCTAGCTCCACCACTCCAAGCTCCTACCCGGCCGCTCCACCTTTCTCCCCTTCTCCTGCTCCCCCGTTCGTCGTGTGCCGGCCTCCCCTCTGCTCGAGCTGCGGATCTAGCCATGGCGGATCCGGCGACTCCGCGCCGCGCTTGGCCCCCGGAGGTCCAGGAGGCACTGGACGCGGGCTCCCCCGGCAGGCTCCTTGAGGCCCTGGGTCGTGGACCATGTGGTGCCTTGGAGCCGGCCACCCCGCGCCCTCGGTGGTCGGACCGCCAGGATGCCGACGAGCTTCCGCCGCCACAGGAGTTCTTCTCGGATTCGCCAGCTCTGTGCGAGTTCCTCGTGCGTGGTTCTGGGGAGCGCGTTGCCCTCAGTGACTCGGAGGACTACTCCGACTCCGACTCCGAGCCCCCCTCCCCCGCTCCGCCTCCGCCGCCTTCGGACAAGGGGAAGGCTCCGGCCGAGCCTGCCCGGAAGCGGCGCCGCTCCCGTCGGCACCGGAAGCGGACTCGGTCGTCCGGCTTCATGCGTGACGCCCGGGTGGCGCATCCGCAGGTGCCCGCGGAGCCTGTGCGGTCCAAGCTCACCTCGGTGGTGTCCCTGGACGTCCGCCCGCCCCCGAGCGCACGCTCCCTCCGTTCCCCGCGCCCGGTCTCGCCGCCGGCGGCCCACCCGCCGCGCGCGCGGGGCGCCCCTGATGAGGAAGGCTTCTTCGGCATCCACAGTAGGAAGGTCGGCCGCTCTCCGCCGCGACGCCGCTCTCCGCGCCGGTCCGGTCCCCTGTAAGCGGGGGCTCGTCGCGCGCTTCGGGCGGGCCATACCCGCGCCTCCTGCACCTTCCCGGCGAGATGCTATTCCTGCTGGAAGGAGGGCCACCGCGCCGCGACGTGCCCGCTCTCGGCGGCCCCCTCCCTGTCTGGCCGCAAGCGTCGCCGTTCCCCGGATGCCGGGCACCCCGGTGGTGCTCGCCAGTCGAATGTGCGTGACGCCGCGGGCCACAGCCGTGGATCCATGGACACAGCCTCGCCTCGGTCCTCCTCGACCGGCCGCTCCTTCTCTGTGCCTCCGGCGTGCGCCCCGCCGTCGCCTGAAGCTCCTTCCCAGCCGCCGGCCGAGCAAGCTCCGGAGGGCCGGGCCGCTGCTCCGCCGCCCCCTCCCCCCCGCCGCCTCCTCCGGTTCTTGGGGGGGATGTCGTCGACCCCATGCCGGCAAGGCCACGGGCGTTCCTGGCGCAGTTCTGGACCCCAGAGGGCCTCCGGGCGGGACACTACACGGACACCCCGTTCGTCGTCGTGCCCCGGAGCCATGCCATCCAGGCGGACGAGGACAACCTGGGGCGCGCCCTGACCGCCATTGTGGGAGTTATCAGACCGGCTGTCTCTGTTGCTGATGTCCAGGACTACCTCCGAAGGCGCTTCGACCTGGACGACGATGACTTCGACATGAGACACCACTACCCAGAGGACTTTGTGGTTCATTTCCGTCATGGCGCTGACAGGGAACGCGTTCTTGAGTCGCGGAGGAGCCATCGCTGGCTACCACTCATCTGGAACCCCTGGCGCCGCACCTCGCTGGCTGTCCACGGGCGTTTCAGGTTCATGGTGATCGTCGCCATTGCAAGGGTGCCCCTACACGCCCATAATCTGGAGGTTGCGCAGACTATCTTGGGCCCGTCGTGCGCCAACCTTGCCTTCTCCGAGTTCAGGGACACGCCTCTCATCGACGACAGAGAGTTCTTCGTGTCAGCTTGGTGCAGGGACCCTCGGCTCATCCATGAGGAACAGATCATCTTCATCCCGGAACCCGCGGTACCGGGAATTGCACCGCCAGACGACCACCTGCCGGGACTCCGTTACCTGGTGCGCACCCGGGTGGTCGCGTACCAGATCTGGAACTCACCGCCGCCCTCTCCACCTCACGCGGCCGTTCGCTCGGTCGACGGACACCGGACGCCCTTGCCGCGCAAGATGGTCCGCCGCACCAGGCCCCTGGTGTAGGGGATGGTCCCGGGGATGGCGAGGTGGACGACTCGGATTCGCCCCGGCACCCGGACTTCACCGCCGACGACGCCGCGGCCCCGGCCGCCATCCAGGTAGGCGGCATTCACTGCCCCGTCCGCGCCTCGGGCTCCGACCTGTCTCCGGCGGGACGCTGGCCCTGCCTTGACGCCCCGTGCACGCCGCCTTGCCGTGGTCTGGCAAGGCCAGCCCGCTCCGTCCTCGCCTTGACGCCGCCGGGGCAGCTGCTGCTGTGTGCTCTGCCCTCTCCGGATATGTTCGTCCATCGCTCCTCCGGCTCCGCCAAGTTGGGTGTGGTGGGAGGCTTCATCGACGTCGCGCTGGCCTTGCTGCAGGATGGGCGCAGCGTATTCTATGCCGCCCCGGAACCGAACGACTGGTGGGCAGACCTTGCAGCCAACGAGTTCGTGACGCCCGCGCGAGTTCGCGTCATTGCTGGCTCCTCGGTCCGCTTGGGGCGTAGGGTGGACGGCGACCCGGTGTCGCAGTCCCCGCCGCCGCCGGCCGACGTACAGGCCGCTATTTCCGCGACGGCGCCTGCCTCCCCTGAGAACGCGCCGGACAACCAGTCCGTCCAGTCCGCCGCGGACGTGCTGCCGTCCGCCCCGGCGTCAGCAACGGTGGACACGCCCGGACAGCCCGCGTTGGATCCCCTGGCGCCTGTTGCTGTCTCCATGGATGACTTCTTCGCGCCCGTACAGGGACCCTCAGCCTGAGAAGCAGGCACGAAGGGTCCTTCTGAACAAGTGGAGCACCAGCGGCGCGAACCTGGAGTCCCCAGACCCGACCATCAATGAGCGCTTCCACGCGGCTTTTGGTGACCACATCGACTCCGCGCGCCGGGAGACCATGAGGGAGCTATTCCCCCAGCTGCCCGGTCGGGTGGCACGCTCGGCCTCGCGCAGGTCTTGAGCAAGCCCCCTACTACCCCGTCGCAAACTGGTTTCCCAATGTCAGACAACCATATTCTGCTCTGGAACGCGCGCGGACTCAACAGCAGGGCGCGCCGTAACGTTCTCAGGAACATCGTTTCCACCCAACGTGCCTCCATCGTTTGTGTCCAAGAGACCAAGCTCGAGAACCTTCCTATTTCTGTGAACACGCAATGCACTAGCTCCGACTATGACTTTGTCTTCCCGCCTGCTTCGGGGTTGCTGGTGGAGCTTGCACGTCTTGGCGCCGGGACCTCGGGTCGTGTCTCAGCCGTCCGTGCGCCGGTTCTCCATCACGGTCAAGGTTTCAGGCGGTCCGCACCTTCTCGATTGGTGGCTCACTAACGTGTATGGCCCGGTCGTTCTCGCGGACAAGGCAGCCTTCCTGCAAGAGCTGAGGGACGTCCGTGCCGCGTTCCCGGGTCCTTGGCTTGTCTGCGGAGATTTCAATCTCATCTATCAGGCGGCCGACAAGAACAACGGCCGGCTCAACCGTAGCCTCATGCGCGCGTTCAGGGACGTCATCGACTCCCTCCAACTAGACGAGCTGCACCTCCACGGCCGCCTCTTCACGTGGTCCAGTGGCAGGGAGGCGCCCACACTGGAGCGGATCGACCGGGCATTCGGCTCGGTCCAGTGGATGCAGGCATTCCCAAATCACCACCTGCGAAGCCTCTTGTCCGACTCTTCTGACCATGCTCCCCTGCTACTCGTCCTCAACTCACAACCGTGGGCGGTGCCGCGTTTTCGTTTTGAGCGGTTCTGGACCAAGCTGTCCGGGTTTCTCGACGTGGTCTCCGAGAGCTGGGGCACCTCGAATGTCGCCATCGACGCCTGCAAAGACCTCGACGTCAAGCTGCGCGTGCTGGCCAGGACCCTATCCAGTTGGCGCGCCACTCATGTAGGGAACGTCCCGTTCCAGCTAGCTGCTGCACGCGCCATCATCCATGAATTCGACATCGCGCAAGAGTCTAGACAACTGTCTGCTGGGGAATGCGAATTACATCACGACCTCAAGGCTCATGTCCTCGGCTTGGCCTCCATGGCCAGGACTATGGCAAGGCAGCGCGCGCGCACCAGGCAGCTCCGGGACGGGGACGCTTGCACCAAATTTTTTCATCTCCAAGCGTGCCACTGTCGCAGGAGGAATTATATGCTGGCCATTGCGCGCAACGGCAACACCTTCTCCGAGGACGAGGCCAAGGAGGAGGTGGTCTACGAGTACTACAACGCCATCCTGGGCACTCCGTTCCTGCGCTCACACCGCCTCGACCTGAATCAGCTACAGCTTCCCAGCCTTCAGCTTGACGACCTGGACCTCCCGTTCTCCAGGGAGGAGATCCTGCGGGCGGTCCACGAGTCCCCAGCTGACCGTGCCCCGGGGCCGGACGGATTTGGGGCGGCTTTCCTCAGGGCGGCTTGGTCGGTCGTTGGTGGCGCCGTCGTTCGTGCGTTCCGGCAGTTGTGGGAGCTGGATTTCAGGAACTTCAACCGTTTAAACGAGGCGCTCATGGTGCTGCTTCACAAGTCCAGCTCACCGCAGGGTTTGCGAGACTACAGGCCGATCAGCCTCATCCACTGCATTGGAAAATTATTTGCCAAGGTCCTCGCCATTCGCCTCCAGCCCTTCATGCCCCTGCTGGTTGCCATCAACCAGACGGCGTTCATCCGGGGTCGCCGCATCCACGAGAATTTCAAGACGGTCCAGTTAGCATGCCGGTGGCTTCACTCCAAGCGCCACCCCATGCTGCTGCTCAAGGTAGACCTGGCAAAGGCGTTCGACACGGTCAGCTGGCCCTTCCTTCGGAGGTCCTCCAAAGACCGGGGTTTCCCGGCTAGGTGGAGGGAGTGGATCTGTCGCTGCTATCCACAGCCACTACCAAGGTGATGATCAATGGCCGCCCGGGACGCAGGATCTATCACGCGCGCGGCCTTCGTCAGGGTGATCCGCTGTCACCCTCCCTTTTCGTCATCGTCATGGAGGTGCTCAATGCGCTGATCGCGGAAGCAGACTGCCGTGGGCAGCTCACGCCCCTCCCGGGCTCCTCCATCAAGTTCAGGACGTCGGTCTATGCGGATGACCTCGTCGTCTTCCTCGCCCCCAAGCCCATCGACTTCGTCTGCATGCGACGCATCCTGGACCTCTTCGCTGGGGCTTCGGGGCTTGCCACCAACGTCGATAAGTGCACCATCACCCCCATCCGGTGCCCCGATGAGCTGCTGACTGAGGTGCTCCAGGCGTTCCCTTGCCGCGTGCAGCACTTCCCCACCAAGTACTTGGGGGCGCCGCTGTCCGTCAAGCGCCTCTCCCGCAATGACGAACAGGCGATCATCGGCTCCGTTGGGGCAAGAATTCCGGCTTGGAAGGGCTCCATGTTGAACCAAGCGGGACGTTCTACGCTTGCTGCTTCGACCCTCTCGGCTATCCCCGTACATGTGTCCATTTGCTGTGCGCTCTCCCCTTGGGCGCTCAAGGAGATTGACAGGCGGCGCCGTGCCTTCGTCTGGGCGGGATCGGACACAGTCACGGGGGCGCGCAAGGTGGCTTGGAAGGTCGCCGCTCGCCGAGGTGCTTGGGCGGTCCGGGCCTACCCGACCTCCGCCCCGGGCTACGCTCTTCGGCTCGGATGGGAGTGGCATCGCCGGTCCGACCCATCCTCCCCGTGGGCGGCCCTGCCATGCAGCCTGGAGCCCGTCGTTGAGGCCATGTTCCGGGCCTCCGTCCGGGTGATCGTGGGCAACGGAGCATGGGCGCGCTTCGGACGGACCACCGGCGCCGGACGGACCGCTCTTCCTCTCTGCGCCACACGCCTTCGCGCGGGTCAGCAGCAGGCGACGGGGGCGCTGCGTACGTGACGCCCTCGCCAACTTCCAGTGGGCGCGCGACGTCTCCGGCGCCCGGACCACCGTCGTCATGATCGAGGTTGCGGAGCTTCTGGACAAGCTTGACGGGTTCGTCCTCTCTACGGCTGTTGAGGACAAGTTTGTGTGGAAGTGGACGGCGGATGGGGAGTACTCCAGTGCTTCGGCCTACCGCGCCTTTTTCCACGGGAAGGAAGCCCTGCTAGGCGCCAAGGAGCTGTGGAAAACTCGAGCGCCGGGCAAGGTCAGGTTCTTCTTCTGGTTGGCTCTGCACGGTCGGCTGTGGACCGCGGAGCGGAGAGCTCGGCACGGGCTGCAGCCAGACGCTTCTTGCGCCCTCGCGACCCGTTGGACGAGTCCCGGGACCACCGCTCGCTTCCCGCGTCTTCTCCGGGGAAGTTTGGTTCAGCCGTTGTCCCCGGCCGGTCTTCGCATCGGCTCCGGGCACAACGCCACCATCGTCGATTGGTGGCCGTGCAAGTGGAAGGCGGCCCCTACTACGCTCCGCCGGGGCTTTGACTCTTTGGTGCTCCTAACTTGCCGGGAGATCCGGAAGGAGCGTAACAGGCGCGCGTCTTCGAGGGGGAATCTCCGTCCGCCGCTCGCCTTCTGTCTCGGATCAGGGAGGAGATCGACGCTTGGACCATCGCTGGGTTCCGGGACCTCGCCGCCTTGGTGGCCTTCTTTGGCAACGCGGTGACACCGTGATCTACTCTCCGTCCACTAGACGCACAACTAGTTTATCGTTAGTACAACTTCCACTGCACCGTTAAAGCCGGTGACTTGTGTTGTGTGTTGCTTGACCTCACCTCGGCATCTCGCCCGGGAGGCAGGCTTGTATCTTGAACTCCTTATTCTCTTAGAGCAATACATGCAAATGCATGCTTTCGAAAAAAGGATTAAGATAGGCTAGTTGGAGTTGCAGTGTCTTGCAATTAATTCAGCAGCTAGGGCTTCTTCCTATGCTTCTTCTCTTCTTATTTCTCCTGCGCATTCTTCATATGCAGAAGCAACCAAAGCAACAACAACTTAATGTGAGGCACCAGCCATCAACTAAAGTATGGGTACTACATCCAATAGCATAGCAATCATTTCCTGAGTTCTTTTCATCAGCTGCTGCCAACTTACCATGATGCCAAGGATTCGAACAAGAACAACAACAGATTCGGTGGAGTCAGCGTGTTTTTGATGCAGTCCATGTCCCACTGTTTGCCCTCTTGATGATCTCCTGGGTGTCAAACACCATATATCCCAGGAAAACCAGGAGGCCCACGTAGAGCTGCTGCAGTGCAAGTTAGCCATCCATAACATGTTGTAGTCAATCAGCTTGGTTCCTTGCTTTCTTATACAAGGCAAAGAAGACTTAAGATTGTTTACCTTAAACATGAAGGTGAAACTGGTGTGGCCAAAGATTGAAGTCGCAAACTGTAGCTAGAGAAGAATGTGGAAGCCAGATGAAAGCAGACACCGACTGTTATATGTACTCCTTGTGCTTGGTGATGATGGCAACTGCGGTTCCAACGAATGCTGTCATGAGAATCCTGGCAGATAATATGCACCTAGGTGTTATCGAAAAAAAAAAGAATCCTGGCAGATGAGCAGAGCAAAAGCAGTTCAATAGAGCAGACCACAAGTACTCCCTCAATCATCTCAAGAGATCATCATTGTTTTGGTGTAAATTCTATCTAATGCAATGTGGCCATCCTGGCATAATGTCATCTAAACTACCAGTACCGATTGAACCAAATGCAATTAACAAATGACTAAACAAAAACAAAAAAAAAAAACAATTCTCCACAAGTAATACTTACAAGTTTTCTTACATAGTTTCAAGCAACATGCAACAAACAATCACCAGTCTCATCAGGGCTATGTCTCAAGAGTCCATTCGACTTTGAATCGACATCTGAAATTCATAGGTGGAAACAATGCACCATCAATACATCAAAGCTTGCTTAACAGTTAATATGATGCTGACCATTTTTTTTCATCACAAGTGATAAGACTTGCCAACTGTACATCCTCTAGTTCCCCTTTAAGACAGCAGAGATCATCCAACACATCATGAATATTTTTTATCTTCAAACAGAGGTAGCTGCCTCATTCTCCGCTTCTTCTGCTTCATCACCAAAAGAGAACATGCTAACTTGTTATGTTGCCTGAAAGATGAACAGTTTGGATCAAAACTAAAACAAAGAAGCCATTAAGCTTGCCTCCTCAAATAATTACCTTGAGTCCTTTGACTCACCGGGAGAGATTTGGAGAGGTTCGTGCATCACCAGGGAGGATGGCCGCAGGCAATTTCAGTCAAGCGGATGCACAAAAATAGCAATATAATATTGTTTTCTAAAGCTGTACGACCGTACTCCCTGATCATGGGCTGTTAGTGCAGGAATCATCAATCAGAGTGCGGAAGTGAGGTAACATCAACCATCTACAGAGATTAGGAATATAGGCAGAACACCTCAACTGCATGGGAGGACCAGAACGCGGCGGGGGCTGTGAGGCGAGATCCAAGAGGAGATGATCCAACGCGCGGAGACGTATCGATGAGGGATATAGCCCCTCCATGGGCCCGATGGCGCGACGAGGCCGGATCCAGCTGTGGGGAGGAGCCGAGCAGCGGCGTTGCCGTTTTAGAGACAGCCGGCCGCGGTCGTGGTCGTCCACGGGACTCCACTGGGGCGTCACCATATCGCCGCCTCCGCTGTCATGGCCTCCTTCCTTCTCCTCGAAGGACGTTGATAGGGCTTGGAGTTTCGCATCCGCCAGCAGGATTGTAAAGGGCGTCACAAATTCACAGCGGGTATAGGAGGCCGGGTACTTTGGGTTGGGTGAAAAAAGTTTTCGAGCGGAGGCTGATTTGAATGGCAGGAATGCGTAAGAAATCTTACATACGGTAGATGGCCCACAACTTGATTCATGTACACCGTCAGATTTAAAGATATTAGCCATCCAAGGGTTTAGACATAGAGTGGGTAAAAAATTTCAGGTAAGCTATTTTACAATTTCTTCGCTCTTTTATATAGTATAGATAGAAACATAAGTCGACTCACCTGTTCAGCGTCCAAAGAAACTGCATGCAAGAAGAGTACGAAGACTGTGAACATTTATGCATAAGATATCTTATAGGATGAAGCAACTTTTTGATCATGGCATACTTTCTGCTGCGTCACAACTGAGTCGATGGATCTATATGTTATATTCAGTCCTACTAAGAATTAATAATTATTAATAGCTTGAACATGAGTAGATGGAGGTATACATATATTCATAATTACTAAGTAATTTTTTCGTTTTTCATTAAGAGGAATAGAGTGAAAAGATACACCCACAGACTTAGCAATGGTGGCGAGATGCCCACATCGCGAAGCCAAACAAACAAGAACAGAACCTACCTACTGGATACAAAGTTCGCTATTACATACTAGCACTGTTTTGCGACCAAAAGCTATCAGCACACCGACTACAACAAAATCAGCACACGCCTAGACCGCAGCAGCCTGCCTCCGCCCCCGCTTCTTCCTCCCATGGAGCAGGGCCTGCATGGCTTCCTCCGCCTCTCCTGCCAACGCCACCTGGAACGCTGCCTCATGGAACTCCTGGAACGAAGCCTTGTCAGGATGTTCAGTCTCGACCTCATACTCAAGCTTCTTCATGAGGACTTTTCTAGCCTGCGCGTCAGGCTTGTCCGCCTTGCTCTTCGCGGCGAGGCGGGCACTCCGCCTGGGCACCCAGTCCATGTCGAGGTCGTCGTCGTCGAAATGCACTAAGTAATGGCAGAAACGTGAGCAGATGAACCTATACATTTAGTCAGTCGTACTAAGAATTGATAATTAATAATATCAGATTCATGAGTAGATGAAGATATACATATATTCAGTCATCCCCGGATCAGGCAATGATTTAAACGCCGAACAGTTCAGCAGGGCCAGCCAAGAAGCAGTCAAATCCGTTTCAAATAAACTGGGGAAAAAATCGTCAGTTCCACTTATACCTAATAATGGAAGCGTCCAGTATTATTTGGGACTGAAATGCAAGGAAACAGTCAGATCGAAGCAAAACTTGTAATATATGTGACCTTGAAGGTATTTTAGTGAACACATGGTGGGCGTCCTAGATGTGGAACTCCGGCTAACCTGGATGTCGACTGCCCTGGATGACCGGTGCAGTAGCGTGCTGAACTGGGTGCGGGAGGAGTCGAGGTGTTCACCGAAGACACTGGTCCGGACGAAGGTAGGGCGGAGGAGCAGGTTGGGACGAAGAAGTTGTGGGCCATGGAGGTTGGTTTGGGGCGTAGGCAGGAAGGCACTGCGCCATGGGGCTGGTGCGCCGTCAGTGGCCGGCGGTGCAAGCCGAGGCGCCGCATCGGTAGGAAGACGGCGGCGGCGCGGAGGCAGCGCGGGGGCAGGGGCGGCAGTCGGTTGGGGGAGGGGAGGTGTCGGGGAGGAGAGGAAGGCCGGGAAGGGGAAAGAAGGTTCTGGGGGGATGGTTTTTTTCGCGTAGGAAGGATAGGGCGGCGCGGTTATGGGCTGGGCCTGCGTTTGTTGCTTTTGTGGCCGTCGAGCATGAATCCAAGGGCCAGAAATAAGGGGCGACGTGGCCTGGCGAGCAAGCAGTAAGAACTCAACAGAAATAAGGTTAATGGTAGATCCAGTAATTGTCATCAAACGTATGCTTTCAGCTATATATATGAAAGCAAGTGAGGCAACCAAAATTCACCGTCACGAAGGACCTGAACTAATTAACTATGAATCACATTCACAGGGGCTGCTTTTCCGAATCTCGATGGTGAGAATCGAGATGACGCACAGGCACACATTCCTTTGCGCTGTGTTGGCACCCAAATTTTGTCTATGCTCATCGATAGCAGACGGTCCTGTGCTGTCCTGTCCTGTCCTTAGTGACGGCTGTGTTTTGTCTTTGGCCGGCTGTCTTGTGATTGGGGACGGCGTTGCCACTCCCAGCATCTATATTGGTTCCAGAATGGGGATGATGGCTGCAAATACAAGCCTCTCAGAGTTGCGTGGATTGGTTGTTTTCTTTAATTTCTGCCGGCCTAAGCATCCATATTAGGAACGGGACAACGGTGCACTGTTCCGCATTAGGGGGATAGTGAGCAAGAAGAGAGGCTAGCGACAGTAGGGGGCTTGTGCCCCTCCCCCACCCCAGCACCACCCAATCCAGCGACAAGGACGTCCTTGCTTGCCCCTAGAACCCAATTTCTTTTGCTATTTCTTGTCGACAACATTGCTTGATGACAGCTGACGTCGATGACGAACGCAACGGCGTTCCGATGGACTCAGTGTAGCAAACTGTCCGGTCACTCCTTCGGTGCCTGTGACTGTGTTGGATCGGGTGGCGGTGGCGGCTTCGGCGGGGACCCCATGGCGGCGATAGGGAATTCGTTCCCTGCGATCATGTGGGGAGCGCCTGGGTGTTGGCGGGGAGCGCAGCGTTTGCCGCGCGTGCCTCCGCGCGTCACGTTTCGTCGCGCAACGCTCGCCTCTCTCCTCGCGCTCTGCTCGTCGGTCTTCTAACTCCCTCATGCCACTGAGGAGGCGTTCCACCAATTCCTCTGGTCCTGATCCCGATCCCGACCCCGATGCAGCGCCATCGCTGGGCATCTTCGCCATTGAATCTTTCTTCCTAGCCTTCCTCCTTGGGCGCCATACTCTTCGTCCTCAGTGTCGGGGGTGACGGCCACCGGCACCCTCGCCGCGCTCAGCGGGTGGATGGCCTCCATGAGGGCGGAAGGCATGTTGCCTTTCCAGCACGCCGCAGCGGCCTCAAACCGATCGCGGCACACATTCAGTGAGCGCACCACGGTGACGCAGAGCCGAAGGTGCGCTGCGACCTCCTTCCAAAGACACTCTTCTGACCACGGCACTAGCGTTGAACTGATCCACATCTCGATGGCGAGTAGTTTCTCCAGCAAGGTGTCGGTGTCGCCGTCTGGCCACACCTCGGTCAATATCCAGCGTGGCGATGGTGGAGCGGCCATCTCCGCGAACTGAGGGGAGAAGTGGACAGGAGACATGTATGTACTTACACACGGATGATGGTACATGAGACGCAACGAATTAAACCTCTGTGCAGGCTAATCGGCCAGAAATGAATAAGACAGCACGACCATTGGCTGGAATGCAAATGTGCGGCGACACCGGAACGGGCTGCCCTGCGCACAACGGTGCAACATGGGGTCGCTGGGTCAGGAGCCACGGAGAGGCCAGTGCCCCCATCCACCTCCAGTGCTCGACTGCTCTGCTCCAAACTCGAATTGATTTCTTCGTTTAGCGGTAACCAAAATGCTGAAATCGCTTTGAAGCCGCGGAGGTGCACTATCAAGCCAGGGAAGTGTCCCCCACCCCAGCAAGAAGACAAGGCTAGTGGTTGTAGGGGGCTCCCGCCGGCCCACCACCCGCCCCACCCCCCCCCCCCCCCCCCCACCACACACACACACACACACACACACACACACACACACACACACACACACCCACACCCACCCACCCCCAGCACCACCGTGATCGGCCCCTGAGAGCTACCATGCATGCATACTCAAGCGATAGAGATGAATATGAAAGAAAAAGAAGAATTAATGCATTCTACTGTAGATTATGTGGATAGCAATCTAGTGTACCTATATGCAGTATATATATACTCTCTTGATTTGTTCTTGATCTGCTGACTATAAAGTGTCGCGCCAAGCCAAATGCCTAGATATAATAATGACAAGGCCGTGATACGCTGATTCATCCTAAAAGTGCCGCGCCAAGGACGCCCTTGCTTGCTCCTAGAACCCATTTTCTCTTGCTATTTGTTGCTGACAACATTGCTTGGGTTAATATATATGCAAAAATAGTCCATCTATTTAGGTTTGTTTGCAACTACTCCACTAACTCTCCTCCACGCGCAAAGCTCCACAAAAAATTAAAGTCTGGAGCAACTTCACCTTTTTTTCTCTGAATTCTGAAACAGAGTTTGTGGAGCTATATCTATTTGACTAACAAAATATGAAGTGGAGTTGGTCAATTCCAAATTTTAAAACTATATTGCACGTAGCATTTAGTATCGGTCTTAATATTTTGTGGGCCAGGGCTAAACATTTGCTAGTACATATTGTAACTCTGCACTAATTACTGTATTTTCATATTGCAATTGAAGGGAACAAGAAGCACCATTAAGGATAAAAAAAGAAAAGAAACAAGAAGCACCATGTGTTGACGTGCGAACGAATTCTCGGTAGATCTCAGAGTTGAGGTGGCACGGCTGGGTGATCTGGTTGTGCTCGCTACTCGTGGCAGACCCGGTGGGGCCCACCAGGGGAAGGGAGACCGGCCGCAAGGGTGGGTCTGCGCAGGCAGTGGCAATTCACCCTGGGCATTCGGTTCGGTTCCGGTTCCTCGGTTACCTAGCAAATTTGGTTCCTAAGAAACTAGAACCGATCGGTTCTTGAAAAAATTAGGAACCGACCAATTCGATTTTCGGTTCTTTCGGTTCGGTTTCGGTTCCGAACCAAATAATCGAAGTTTTCCAGCAGAAGTCAAGACAACAATAAATATGCATGTTCCAAGGCAAATTTATGCAACACCATATCCATTTTTATTAACCATAATTTATAAGGCAGCAATAGCAATATAGTAACACAAATATATGGCATTTCAAATATGAAATACCACACATAAACCAAACATATTCTCTCAAAAATATGAGTAATTCGGTTAACCGAGAGTAGGAACCGAATTTTATTTGGTTATTTCGGTTCCTCAATATCGGGAACCGAATAAGGAACCGATTTTTTCAGTTTTGGTTCTTTCGATTCGGTTCTCAGTTCTCGGTTTTTTTGTGCCCAGGGTTAGTGGCAATGGCCGGGTTCAGAGTTTAGACTTGACAACACCGGGCGTGCGGCAGCACATGCCGCTCGCTCGTGCGGAGAGCGGCACGGCTGAGCTGTGTGGCCCGTACGGCCGTACAAGGGCGGCTCTCCTTGCTTCGTGTTGCATTCCTTGCAAGTACCGTGCATCAGCAGTAGTAGGAGTGGATAGGACGTGTGTACAAACTATAAAGCTTTCTCGTTGGCGCTATCCACAACTTTGGGGTCTTTGGCCCACGGTGTGCTAATGCTTTTTTTTTTTAAAAAAAAAAAAAAAGAAGAAGACACTCAAAAGAGTGAATCAAGGAACAAGGTCAAGATCCAATTAAGTCCATGGAAGGAAGATCGAAACAGTTTTGTTAATCGACCTATTCACAGCTCACGATCTAGGAAGTCACACACAAAAAAAAAAAAACGAGCTAGTCGTAGTAGCCCTGTTTTTTCTATAGATGCCGCGGCCTGGAACATGAAACATCGCTGCTTGCTAGTGTAGTACTTAGGATCCAAATGTACTAGGCTAGTTGTTAGCCCTCCAAATCAATTCTGTCTAATATATGTACTAATTACATATATATGTTAATCTCAAAAAAATTACATATATATGTTGACGGGCCCTTGTCTCATGGGCTCTTGGCGATCGCATCGGCCAGCTGCCCCTCCCTAAAGTCGGCCCTGCGTGATGGCCACATGGTTTTAGCGGCCTGTAGTGGCCTGGTTAGCCCTGCATAACAGTGGCGGGCTTGGTGTGGGACATCGTCGATAACGATGGTGCAAATTTCAAGAAAAAAAAAATGATAACAATGACATGTGTGGTCTGGGTGCTTCGTGGTGACTAGCGGAGCGAGGGTGCAATGCCCGTGGATTGGTAGTAGTTGTTGTTAATTATTAGTGCTCTTGTTGCTTTTGTTGAGTGGACCAGTGCTGCAGTAGAGTTGGACGGTGCGTGTCTGAGGTCTCGATCCAATTCCAACCATCGTCGATATAGTTGAAATAGTTGCTTCAGGAGTTAGCTTTAGTTTTACTCCGTATTGTCTTGGGTTGATGTTGTTGTTTAGGGTTGTTATCGTTCCCTTGTTGTGCTTTACCTAGTCTAGAGTTTCTTTCTTTTAAATATAATCGGCCGCTCTTCAATCTGGTTCTTTTTTTTTTTTTTATAAAAAAAAGCTTTTGCAGTCATCATGTACTAATTCGATGATGTTGATGTTGCTAGGAACCCTGCAACCTATAAATGGTGAATGTTGATTCTTATGTGTACTATATGCTTGCCTACACGCTTCTACTTATGTCGTACATATGAGCAGCTGGCCGGTCTCACAAGCAAAGTTAGGGCACGTTTGGATTTGTTGCCAGCAGGGACGGATCTATATCCCGGGCTAGGGGAGCTGCAGCCCAGTGCGCGGCCTAAAACACTCAAGAACGTCTGCTTAGTCTCCATCCAAAAACAGTCCAATGGCTAGGCATTCAGCCCCACTTGGCACTGATCTATCGTTGGATTTTTAACCTCCTACACTATTTAGCCCCCCTCCTGTATTGTTTCTGGATCCGCCACTGGTTGCCAGCGTGCCTCGCCTCACCTTGCTGGGCAAGGTTAGCCTTGTCAAGCCAGGCAAGCCAGATTAGCTAGACGAGGTCGGGTGACAGCGCAGCGAGAGCGTCTCGAGCAGTCGTTGTATAGGTTCGAACATCGTCGTTGGGCTTGGACTTGATGTGGGGAGCCTGTAAAGGTCGATGCAGTCCTAAGTTGTAGGTGCGCTCGCTCAACTTCTTCATCCACACACGAAAGAAGTGGTCCAGGGCGTCGTCCTCGGCTTCCGACTGCATGCGGAACAGCACGTTCATGGTGTCTAGGTCATTGTGTAGCTCGGTGACCTTGGCGCCGACACCATAGAGCAACTGGTACTTGCCCAAAAGCCGCACAACATTGGCCAAAACGGACTGCGCCGCACTCTCCATTCTCGGGACTCACAACAGGTGGAGGCACAACAGGTGTGGATGTGTGGTGATATGTAGGCAAGGAGTGAGCACAGATAGGGGTGAAACTAGCACAAATTTTGAGTGACGGCTTGTACTGAAAGACCTATACAACTACATGAAAGAAAGCATATTTTCTTGGGGAACCAAGAATTTGAGTGGGTGCATGTGCCCCCGCTCCTTGTATACTTGGTCCGCCTCTGCGACAGCCCTGTGGCAGCTCTCCTCGGCCTCACCGCCCTCAGTGGATTGATGGCTTCCATGAGTGCAGAAGGCGTGCCGGCTTTCCAGCGCACCGCGGCGGCCTCGAACCTATTGCGGCACGCTTTCGGTGAGCGCGAGACGGCGATGCACGGCCCGAAGGCACGTCGCGACCTCTTTCCAAACATACACTTCGACTAGGGCGCGGAGCTGAACTCACCGACATTTCGATGGTGGAAATCTCCTCGAGCATGGTGTCGGTGTCACCGTCCGGCCAAAGGTCCATGGTGATCTAGCGTGGAGGTGACGGAGCGACCATCATGGACTATAAGCTGAAGGGAGAAGCTGGGCAGGTGATGAGTGCACTAGAACGGCCGCCGATTGAGTCCCTCAATGCTGCAAAATGATGTGCTAGTGCCACAATCTTGATATGTATATTTACTTACACACGAGATGATGACGGAATCGATGAGACGTAGCGATGGGTCGAATTCCAGAAATTAAATTTGTGTGTGCGGGCAATCTTTGTGTGTGGGTTGGGGGGCTCAAGCCCTCCTACCGCAGCCTTGATGCCCTCACCGTCCTCAGCACGACGATTGGTTCCATCACAGTGCAGGGAACGGCAGCCTTGATGCCCTCACGTGCCCCCACTCCTTGTATACTAGGTCCGCGCCTGGCATGTGCGTGTGGCAGGACTTCGCCGCTCGTGCGGAGAGAGCCCGGCCAACCGACTTCAATGAAGTGCGCCTGAAGGCTGATATTAACCAGCCCTTCAATGAAGTGGGCTCGAAAATTTGGGCCCAATCAAAATTGATCGTGTGTTTCATTATGATGAAAATAGCATAAAAAATATAATAATGAGCTATAAGGCCGTAGACCTTGTTACGCTTTACAATCTATTTATTTTTTAATTACACAGTACAACGTAGACGCCCAACACGCACGAACACTCACCCCTATGAACATACATACGCAAACCCTACCCTTATAAGCACCTCTGAAGGACTAAGACTGCAGATCTTGAAGTTCATGAAGTCACCATAGGCGCCTTTGTTGACGGGGACGTCGCCTACCATTTCATGCATAGCGTCGAAAAATCCTGGAATAAATCCGAAAAATGCGAACACCTAAGTCGAACCCAAAGAAATCATCCACCGTCCAATTACTTAGTTCCAGTCAAAAAATTGTGAATCCGGTGCAACACACGGTCATGTATCCAGTGGCGGACCCAGAGATTTTCATGAGCCTGGGCGAACATGGCGGACCCAGAGATTTACATGAGCCTGGGCGAACATGACAACTGACATGTTTTGTTCGCGCCTCTGCTCGCAGTGCCGCAACACGGGCGAGGCCAAAACTTCGGCGCTCGAATTGCTCGTCATTATTTGGCAGGCGTGGCGTCAAAATGAACTACGGAGCTGTGCTCGTGCCACGGCGCCAGAAGTGTGGCAGCTAACAAAACACGCGTAAAAGTTCAGCGCGAAAGGTGCGGTGTGCAGTGCGGCGCTATGCGGACACAAACCAAACAGAGCCCAAATTTAGATACTTTTGAAAATAAAACTAGAATTAAATGCGTATGTAAATGAGCGTATATTGTTTAACGTTTTATAGAAGAAATTTAGTGGAAGGTTATAGAGTTCTTGGTCAAAATTGCTTCACATGGCTAAAGCCTAATGGCTGATTCTCTCTCTCCGTACCAAGGTTTTTTTTACCGACCGATTAGCGCAAACTGCCGGGCTCCGGTAGCAGTTTACCGGACCGGTTTGTACCAAACCGCTCGGTAACCGGCCAAGTTTGAATTTGAATTCAAACGTCGTTGCGATTCGGGTTAAGCCCGGTTTACCGCTCGGTTAGAGCGGTTTACCACTTGGTAAGGTGGTAACCGCTTGGTTTTTTTAAAATTCAAATTTAATTTTTTTAAAAAAAATGCTAAAAAATTTCTAAAAATACTTCATGATTTATAGAATCCAATGATGTCAAAATTTTTCAAATTTGAGTGCGTTTAGTATATTTTTCGACCTTCATGATTTAATGGGCCTTAACGGGCCGGTTGTGTATTTTTCTTTTTCTTTTTTTCAAACTTCTAAATATCTAAATAAATATTAAACGAACTCAAATTTGAAAAATTTTTACGCCATTGGATTCTATAAATTATGAACTATTTTTAGGAATTTTTCAGTATTTTTTTTCAAATTTTAAATTTGAATTTGGGAATACCGAACCGGACCAGGACCGAACCGGTCCGGCCCGGTTAGCCCGGTTACCGTGGTAAACGCGATTTACCGAGCGGTTTAAAAAACCCTGCTCCGTACTGCCTTTTCTTTGCGTATCGGACTTTTAATTTGCTGTGAGCATCTCCAATAATTTGGTAAAAATCACTTGCCAAATATTATGTTTTGACAAGTTGCTAAAATAATATACCTAGTGAAAAAGAGTCTATCTCCAACAATTCCCTATTTTCAACTTGCAAAAACCAAAAACGGATTTGTATTAGCTACAGATTTATTTTTATTCAAGTATCATGAACCATTGCAGTGATTTCAGAGTCACTTTTCTATGATTTACATTTCAATCTAGTGTTATCTATGTCCATCGGCACTTGCGTTCGTCCAACTTTGGCCGTGTTTAGTTCCCGAATCGGGGCTACCGATTCGTGAACAGTCTTGCGTCCGTCAACTCAGAAGAACTTTTGTTTTTATATGGTAAAAATTGTCCAAATTTTGATTAATTAGTCTCAAAATGTTCGTCTCAAGAAAGACAATAAAACTCAGCGTAATTAGTTTTTAATTTCATCTACATTTGATGACTCCATGACGTGTCAAAGATTTTGATGTGATGGGGAATAGGAATTCTACATAGTGAAATTTGGAGGGTGAATTTGAGAACTAAACAAGGCCTTTGCTACTAAGGACCATGCTGTATGTCCCATCGAACGAACCAGCTGCTGGTCTGTCCATCTGCCGGCCATCAGGTCAATGTGCAGGGACACGGCGAAACGAAAGACATGCACGTGACGACAACGACGTGACGTGACGACACGAGACACGGCGAGGCGCGCTGGAAAAGGCGGCACATCAGCAGAGCGCAGCAGCAGACCAGTGCCATCGGCGAATACGCGGAGGATTCGCGCACGCATAAATACGCGCGGATGGTTTGTTTGGCAACCTGCTAAAATTTATAGTCAGATAGTAAACTATTGGAGAGCTATTTTTGCTTATTTTCTTAAATTTTAAAAATAGTAATTTCTTTTACCAAACTGTTGGAGATCTTTCTAAAGACGCTGCTCCATTGTCTGTCGCTCGCAAAGGGAGCCTGGGCAGGCGCCCAGGCTTGCCGGGCCTTGGGCCCGCCCATGCATGTATCTAGTTTATGACAAAAGCCACGTTCTCGTCGTCCATTGTGTAGCAAACGCAGACAGTCCGGGCGTCTCAGACATAAACCATGGGAAAGCAACGCCTTACATGTCTCAAGGACCAAAAACATGATCGGCTGGGCCGTGGCTGTGCTTCAGCCAAGTGTTGTTGAGTACAAATTGCTTTGCCTTCTACAGCCACAGCTGTAGCTACAGTCGGAAAAGCTACAACCGAAGGCACCACAAGACGACAGAGTCAAAAGCTAATTGACAAGTGCTTTATTTTTTGCAACTATTTGAAAAAACAAGATTAAGTCTTCTGAAGTCAATTCTCTCCCGGCGACGCATAGACAGAGGCGGCCGTGGTGTGGAGAGCTTGTTCTTCTTTGATGATGGGACGAGGCCTCCTCAGTTAGAAAGTGAAGAGGGGTAACCAGGGACCGGAGGATACACAAAGTACTCCCTCCGTTCTAAATTATAGTTTAATTTTTTTGCGCATGTATTTTACTATGCATCTAGACATAATATTTATGTAGATACATAGCAAAATGCATGTACTAAAAAAGTCAAAATGAACTATAATTTAGAACGGGGGGAGTAAATGATACGGGATGGACGGATGAAATAGTCAGGCAATCAATGAAGAGGGTAAGAGCCCGCCAAAGGTGTTCAAGATGAAAATCCCACCTCTCCAATTATGTACAGATCCTGGGAGGATATTTGTCAGGGCAAAGAAAATGGAGGCTTGGGAATCAGGGATCTAGGTATGGTTAACAAGAGTCTCATCCTTAATGCTGCTTGCAAAATAGCAACAAACAATAATCCCATGCTCACTGCTGTCTTGAAATCCAAATATTATCCTAATGATTCTTTTTGGACAGCTCCAAATGATGGCACTAGGTCCATCTTTTGGTCCTCCATCATGAAGGTAAAGAAAGAGCTTCATAAAAATGTGCTTCTTCAATTGCATGCAGGGAACACGTCTATTTGGTCCACACCATGGTGCCCAATTTGGGACTCCATTCACATCCACATGAAGAACCCAGTCACTGTAAATCCCCTCCCATCTAAAGTTTCTGATCTTTGGTTTCAAAATACTCACGACTGGGACTTACAGCTTATAAATAAAATATTTGACTATGAAGCAGTCCATGCTATCACCTCTACTCTCCCCGTCCCTTCGCAGGAACAGGATGTACTTAGATGGACTACAAGCAAGAAAGGCAACTTCTCTACCAAAGAGATTTACAAGACACTGACGGCAGAGACGGTGATCCAGCTTCCAACACAGGGCTCAAGAAGCGTTCAACCACAGACAAATCAAATCTTATGCAGAGCCTGGAAGAGCAAAGCATTACCTCCATTGATTAATACCTTCACATGGAGACTCATCAGACGAGCTCTTGCAACGGCTGAGCGTGCTTCCAGGTACTCAGTCCACATAGATATCCACTGTGCTTCGTGTGGACAGGTGGAGAATGATTTTCACATCTTTTTTCAATGTGTTCTTCCAACTGAGGTATGGTCCACTTTCCAAATCCCTTTTGATACCTCTAGTTTAGTACCTGAAGATGATGGAATCCAAACTACCTTGCCCATCCTCATTTCTAATGCTACTACTGACCAAAATTTCCTTAGAATCCTTTTCACTCTCTGGTATCTATGGAAGGCCAGGAATGACAACCACTTCAACCACAGGCAGTGGAAGGCTGCACAGGTTCACCATGCTGCTGAAACCCACTTGCAAACCCACATTGCAGCTCTAATGAGCCATTCACCAACTCATCAACCTTTACCCCAGCAGGATGGACACCAAACTCACAATCCCCCTGCAGATATTCAAATGAATCCCAATTGCTATGCTTTGCATACCATGACTACTGTGCAGGATATTTCAAGTAGCCACCAGCAGGTCTCCATCTCAGAAGGTGCCATGTGTTATGTTGATGCTGCTCTAATACCAGATCAACCGAATCCACATCCCAGAACGGCTGGGCTGGGAATTTATTTCTCCAATTTGCAGGGTCAACAATTCACTACTCTAAGCATCAGAGCAGTCCTCCAGAACAGCAGTTCGGTGCTTATGGCTGAAGCAGTAAGCTTGGCTCTTGCTTCTTTGATTGCAGACAAACTAAATTTAACAGGAATCACCTTCATGTCAGACAGTGAACAGCTAGTTCACTATCTAATCAAGGAAGATGTCATTGATCCCCCGATTGGCGTATCAAGGCTTTTACGCAAACCTTCTCCAACATCTCTACGGCCTCGGCGTCAAGGATTTACAAAATTAGCAGGAATTTTAATTTTTCTGCCCATATGCTTGCTAGGCAATCTCTTCAAGAGTATGAGCAGGCTACCAATGATCAGCAATATTCTCAGATGATGCAATTATCATGTACAAATGCAAATCATTTGCATCTATGTAACTTATCACAAGCTCTACAAAATGTAGGCTTGAACAATGTAACAATCCAAGCAGCATGTTGATGCTAATTAATACATTCTGGTTTGTTGTAAAAAAAAAACCGGGTCAACCACGAGTAGCGACCAGAAACAGACCCCGGCCGCGTGTCCTTTTTTGCAGCACGCAGAGCACGAGCACGAGCTGAGCATCCTATTTTGCACGATCCGTCATCCCTGCAGATCGCCGGTTTTGTGTTCGTGCGATCGCTGCCTGCTGGCGGCTGCTGCCACTGACACGGATGGGTACGATTAGGTGGACTAATTTGAGCATGTAGTATGCCCAAACGGCCGTCTTTGCACAGTTCCCACGCCTGCCACCTTCCAACACCAGCTCTGAGATTTCCTTTCCACGTCGCTGGCCGGGAGCACAACAAATGGTGCTTCTACTTGCTTATCCTTTTTAAATCATGATGATCCCCTACCTAAACCCAAACCAGCTGATCGGCCCTGGTTAGTTTGCATGTTCCTCGTCCCCGAGGAATTCAAAGGCACGTACACAAGCAAGATGTGGTGTGATAGAGAGACGTGACTCGTAATAAACACGGTAATATATTAGGGTGTGAACTAAATTCCACATTAAAACATGATGAATTAGATTCTAACTGTTCGTGCTTTGTGAAAAAATCATATACTCATATTGATCATTGGGGCCAAAGTATCATTTTCTTGGTACTAGTATAATACATGCATGTTCAAACATAATTAGTGCAGAATCAACTCCATATTTTTTTTGGAATAATATCGATGTATAAATAACCGAATACAATTTGCAGAATCAACAAATACAAAGAGATAAGGACCAAGATATATGAAAGAGGAATCATAATTAGTGCAGAGTTCCAACCTTAGCAATGTAATTAGAAAGTGTTGTATTTAATTTAGCCCTGGCTCACTAAATCTTAAAGACCCTTATTAACTACTATATGCGCAACACAGTATAGTTTTTTGTGTTTGCACCACAATCACGAGCAGAAAAAAAAAAAAAACAACTGATAGTGAAAGTAAAGCAACCTTTGGCGCGTGCCATCACTCTCTAATTTGGTGATCTATTATTTGAAAAAAGATGTTTGTCACTACTCTTTTACAAACTAAGATTTCCACAATTTTAATCCAGGTCCCCACTGATCACCCTTAGAAGAAGCGGAGGGTGTAGTGGCAGTATGACGACTACACCGGGTTTAGACAGGCGCGAATCGACCATGGGAATAGGCCGTGTGAGGTTTTAGCAATAATAGTCACCATGTTTTGTCATCTGGAGTTGGGAGCAATAACCTAGACCTAACCTATTGTATATTTTTTATAATCACGCGTAACAGGCGTTTGAAATTAACTTCTTACCATCTTACTGTCCAAGTTATTGTTCCCAATTATAGATCATTCACTCAGTTACTGTTCAAGTTGCAGCATCTTTAATTTCCAAGCAAACAAAGACCACTCTATGATTATTTCTATTGCTATATGGAATTAGTTTTCAATGCTACTATCCTTAAAATATTCTTTGGTGCTAGACTACTTGGATTGGTTTCTTAAATGACATATATTGTCTGAATTAGTTATTATAAGGTCTAAGTCTAACACTCTAATTATTTTATTATGTATATTTTCTTTTGTAGACAAGTGTATTTCTTCCATGGTTAATGCATCTTAATTAGAATTTTTATGTGAACTTCGACCATTCATTGTACCATGATGTGGTAGATTAGATTATTAATAAATTTATGCTTGATGATTTTTCTTAGTCTAGATGTTTATTATAAGGCCTAAGTCTAACATTATAATTTTTTTTATTATATATATTTTTGATGTACACGTGCGTGTCGCAAGTGTATTTTCACTGTTATTAATAAATAAAAATCTAAAAAGATAAGGTAACCCATATTTATGCATGCAGAGCCAAGCGGACAATTCACAATGGACAGCATCCACAAAAAGCGCCCCAAGTCATACGGTTTTGCAGCGCGTCACGGCCACACATCGGCGGCGCGCCATCATGTCGTGATTTGGTTGTACTAGGCGAATCCAGGCAGATCGTTAGGATCGGCTTTGACGTCTTCTTTTACGACTTATTAAACTCTCTCAAACTTAGTTATCTCGTCTCTTGCTTGTAAATATAGTCTTTTTTTCACGTCCGAGAAATCCTACCAAATCAAGTAGTAATAATCAACTCAATTCTTATTACAAAAGAAACGAGAGCAGAGTTTTTTTTTTTTTGAGGAACAAAAACGAGAGCAGACCTCCTTGTTTAGATCCCTCAAAAAGTTAAAATTTTTTCACTCTCTCTCCATCACATCAAATATTTAGATACATGTATGGAGCATTAAATATAGGTAAAAATAATTAATTGAACAATTTATCTATAATTTCGAGACGAATCTTTTAAGCGCAATTACTTTAGAATTGGACAATAATTACCAAATACAAACGAAAGTGCTACAGTGCTTTTCAGCAAAATATTTTGCCATGTAAACAAGGCCAGTATTGAAGAACGGCCCTCCAGCGGAATGGAATCGAGGAGTGGCTGGGCCCGGCCCTCCCTCATCGCACGGCATGTATGGCAGCGGGGCCCGGCCCAGGCCGTCCGCTCGCTCGCAGGCTCTGGTACCGCCACTGTGGGTGAAACATGCTTGTAGGAGTTGCGTTGCATCGTCATGGGCCATATGGGTATGGATGGAGCAGGAGAACTGGAGAAGCGATTGCCTCTCTGCAGATTGCAGGGAGGATTATAGACCAAAGGCTTTTGCCTTGTGGCCCTGTTTGCATTGAAAACAAACAAGTGCAGACACGGCCATGGGCCATGGGCCATGGCAGAGAGGCTCCCAACTCCCAAGTCCGTCCGGTCCGTTTCCAACCACGACCGAGTCCAAGGCCGGTCAATGGCAGACACAGCAGAGGGCAGATGGCCTTCTGGCTTCTGTATGGTTCTTTTTTCCCCTTCAAGAATGTAGAAACAACAGACAACACCCCTTTCATCTATGTTATTTACTTTTATTTTCTGCACAGATGATCAATAAAGATGTTTCTTCTCCCATTTTGATTGTAGGTCAATTTATCTTTGCCTCAGCTAAAATTCTTTTAACTGTGACAGTTTTTTGTTAGAAAAATAGCAAATGCACTGTCATGACATTTGATTAAGATTTTAACAAAGTAATTTGATGTTGTGGCTGTTAGTGCATGGAGGATTGCCCGTGCAGTGCTATCAAGGTTGCTAGAGTGGCGCAATTACTGAAAATCAAATCAAGCTTAGATCTGGTTTTCTCAGTTATCTGATTTCTCTGGGTGTTATTATTGAACCAGCATCCGCATGTGTGTCATTTTCTTGTTTCTTTAGGTTAGGTGCCAATTTTAGACTCTTTGTTCTTTACACAAGCACCCTGCATGTTAAGGATGTTATGAAGAAACATAATGAACTTCCTCTGTGCCTGGAGGGAGATATGATAATGGACCAACCGGCGGAGCTCACCAGTAAAGGTTGTGGTTGTCTACTTGTGGAAAATGAAGATCATCATTTGATTTTTTTGACAAGTAACCAGAATTCATTCTTAGCAGCAAATTGCTGCAAAAGAGGTACAAAATTTTGCCGTTACAGAGCGCAGAGCCATTGACAATGGACAACTGCTCAAATGTCTTGCATTGGAACAGGATGCAATTAAGTTTCCTGATCTATCCTCTGTATGCTTGAAAGCTTGGCCTGCTAATGAGTGAGCTGTGGAGTTCAGATTCCTTGCAATTTTCAAGACTTGGACAGCTCTATTAGACACCTCATCAAGAAACATTTGCGTGAAAGGCTTGATTTCCCAGTGGGGAGGCAATTCTGGATGACCGCCACTGAAAAAATTAACAAGAGCTTGGTTGTCCGTCAGGAATGAGACCTGATGTATATCCAACAATCTGGTGATGGTTGCAGCCAAACCAAGGCTTGCAGCTTCAGCCATAAGCACTGAGCTCATTTGCTTAACCTGCACTTTGATGAAAAATTTGTGGTGGTGCACTGGGTCTAGGATGAATATTCCTAACCCAGCTTTCCTTTTGCTGTGTCCCTGTATCCGGAGCCAAGGAGGCATCAGTGTAGCATTTAGCTCCCATAAGCATGATAGGGAGCCTGCATGATGGTGATCTCCGGCAGGCACTGAAGGCAACTGGGCCAGGTTTGTGGTACATGTCAAATCAACTTGGAGAGATGTGCAGAAATCAGGTTTTACAGTTCATTCAGTGGCATTGACTGCAGTTCTCTATGCTGCATCAAATACAGGAGACCTTCAGATTGGTAAAACAAGCCATGGTAATTGTTGGGATTATAGCCCCGACAAATGAGTGTGGTGGAAGGGACCTACGCCCCCTCCCGGGCGTTGCTCCGCGGAGGTCCTATTCACTAAGGACGGAGTTGGAAAACAAACACGTGGAGAAGATCTAGGGTTTCATTAATTTATTCACCAACCAAACTTGAGTACATTTACAGCTCCCCTTTTATAGGGTTCAACTATCTACTATTCTTTATGACGCAAAAGCCCGGAGTAGGCGCTAGTACATTCCAGGGATATTCTTGTGGTGGCGTAGTTAACCTGAGGGCATTTGCATCTTGCCCCACACGAACTGTTTTTGCTCCTTGGGCTAGCGCCCGCAGCCCATTAAGGGCCCTATTGTGCGGTAGTGGGCCTCCGGTTGGACCTGCTCTTTGTGAATGTTTTCGGCCCAAACGTTGGTATTTCTTAACATCGCTATCAAGAATTGGCAATGGCGCGAGAAATGCTGTGTGGGTACTTCTTATGTCTATTGGATTATTCATAGCGCACAAAATATACCGATGTAGCACTTCACCGAGAATGAGTATTCCAAGGTATCGCTATTTATTTTATCCCAAGGGAAAGCGGTGCTAGGAATGTTTAATAAAGGGAAAGATCCTTATGTCTACTATGATCTAGTATCAACTAGTGAAGAAAGGGGTAAATGAATGATAGGAAGGGTAGGTAAAAAGGGTAGCAAGGAATCTAATCTAAGATAACTAGTAGAGTGTTAGCTAGGTGGGAGGACAACGAGTGAGTATAAGAACTCCTATATATCTAACGTTACTCCTATGGACTTAATCCTAGTAGATAAGCGACGTAGCTGGGTGGCTCCTACAACTTGTGTGAGGGGGATAGGCGAGAGAGTAGGAGATAGAACCCCTGCTCAAGCGACTATGCTCTAATGGGCGCCCTGCCTTTTTAAGAATTAGCCCGAACGTGGTGGAAACCTAATGCCGAGCGGGACTGTCACTTCCGCTAGTGCGCCTACTCAATACATGCAAACCAGCGACCACCAAAGGTAAGACTAAGTCTGAGCACCACGCTCACACTTACTCTTACAACTCTAACTACCGCGCAGATAGCTAAAGCTCCTATGCAAGATAGGATGATGATACACACACAAGGAGTTGGTACAAGAAACCACTCCAACTAAGACAACTACACTAGTAAGACAAGAACACAACAAGACTACAACGACTATAGACTTGCACTAAGTAAATACTTAAGTAAATATTTGAGCAAAGTAAAGGAAGACTAATATCTATAACTCTTATATAGACAAACCCCACTATCTATTTCTCTCGACATGCAACACGTTCACCTCGGCGGCCCACTATCAACTCCACTATCTATTTTCTCGACATGCAACACGTCTACCTCGGTAGTCCACTATCAACACCACTATCTATTTTCCTTGACATGCAATCGTCCACCTCGACAATCTACTATCATTTGCCACTAGCAATTTATCTTGACATGCAATGTGTTCACCTCGAGTACTTCACTCTAATATATTTTTATTCCTTCTCCATACCCGCGGCAACGCATGGGGAATCCCCTAGTATTAATAGGAAAGTCTTACAAAGAGAAAAGGTACAAGAGCTATACCCCACTCTCCAGAAGATGACTCCGGAGACCCGAGCTTCGCTCGACTCGACTCTAACTCCACTCCTAGACTAACTACTACTACTCTTGCTTGATCTCCCAAGGGAGTGATTTGGAGACTTGGTGATCTTGGGGATGATTTTCAAGGGTGATGGCGGCCTCCTTTTATAGGGAAGGTGGAGTAGGGGCTACTCTCCCGCCACGTCAGTGATCCGCGTGCTCCATCTTCTAGACCCTTGGATGAAACCGACCTTGAGAACCGCATTAGATGGGGGGGGGTGTCAGCCGACCCTCCTATGGCAGGTGGGCCCAGCCAAGGTCGGTTGGGTCTTGTCCTGCTGTCACGAGTGGCTCCACCATTTGGTCACATCTTGTCACGTTGCTTGCTTACATGTGGGTCCATGAATGCGTGTGCAACGATCTTTCACCATTGAATGAAAACACACTTTGATCACGAGGGCTAAAATGGACTCCGGGGGTGTTGTCTTGGATCATGCTTGAAGCTCGGGCCAAGGTGGGACCATAGGAGGGTCGGCCGCCCCTATGTGAGCCCTCCTAAGCTCTATTTTGTGTATTCACGAAATCACAAGCTAAGAGTACAAGTGGAACTAATTATTGATAAAATATGCTCATGATGCTTATTCTTCCTTAAAACCGAGGCATGTTGACGGTGTTTTGAGTGTGAATTTCTAGGGTATATTTACCGTCTACAAGATCCCCAAGCTTAACCTTTGCTCGTCTGAGCAAACAATCAAACTTAGCCTCGGTGGATCGGTATTGTTACTATGCTAACATTTCAAGAGTACCATGTGTACAACAAAGTTCTTCTCCTTGAATGGAAAAATTAGCTATGAATACTCACCCATATTACCTTAGTCCTCTATGGGCTTATGGCTTTTCCTTTGTCTTAGAAGGGTTGAAAGAGCGAACAGTTTGACTTGAGCACTAATGTTCTTGTTCCCGGCAAGTTTCATATGAGGTTTTGCAATGTTTTTTCAAAAGAAAACTTAATGTTCCTCATATGGTTCTCTCAAGTTGCTCAAATGGTGTATGATTCCTCACCAAGGCATATGATAAAAGTGCCTTCTCTATTTCATCCTACTTCTAAAACGGGCTTATGTGGGCTCAAGGTAGGGATGAAAGGAGATGGCATACTTACTTTGCATTTGTTGCGAAGTCAAAGCTCGAATCCTTGAAGAAGTGTCATACTCCCGGATCAAGATGTGCAAGTGTGCGGTATATGATGGACTAGGTTGCTCCTTTATTTGATAAGATCTCTCTTTCTACTCTTTCTATTGAGACATGGCTAGCAACTCTTTTTTTCATGGACTTTGATGTGTCCATCTATATAGAAATGTTTATTTTGCCTAGCCCTTTCTTGTGTCTCATCTATATAGATAACATTTAGAGATATTCTAACATTTAGAGCATGGAGCAACCTATTTGGTGGAAATGATAGGCATGTTTTTGTGTACTTCCCGGTGTAGAAATGCATGTATATATGTGGCGTGCGTGTGATCTTGATCTTAGGAGTATGATAAACAAGACTTGACAACACTCAACACAAAGTAAATAGCCTATGTGGAAGGTTTGCAAACGTGTAAAGCATATATGGCTGTGGTAGGAATTTATCACCATTGAGGAACAATTAAGATTTTGATCATTTTAAGAATAATTCTCCTATAATCAATCATGCTTAGAACAATATTATAGCAGCTCTTATCTCACTATCTCATGCCCCTCAACAACTTAGACTCAGTTCTAGCACTTGCATCCCACAAAGTTTTCAGGTTCACGATGGTTTAATGAAAGCTAAGTGATCCATACTTAGAGAAATACTAAGTTGTAAACTAGGTGCTAGAAATATTGACAAGCAACTACTCATCATTTCCAAGAGGAAGATAAACGTACATGAAGCATATGTGATAAGAGAAACAAATAAGCAAATATTTTTTTGGTATTTTTACATATTCAATTATTTAATGCAATAAGAGACATAACTAAAATGCGAAATCTTAAGATAGAATACTTACCTTAGTGGGAGAGAATCTCCCCTGACTCTTGCTCCTTGTGGTGGTGGATAGTCTGGAACCATCCGGTTCAACGTTGTGCTTCCTCGTCTTGTATTGCTTGCAGAAGTTGGGCATTTTGTTGCGCCGGTTCTGGCGTGGCTTCTTGTTCAATGTGCATCGTGCCCATGTTGTCGATAAGTTCGCCCATTGCCATCCTTTGGTGGCACCTTTCCCTGCCCCATGGGCGAGGAGTGCAGTGGACGTGGAGGCCTCCCATGGACGAAATGTCCATGGAGCTCGCCTCATCGCCTTCTTCAACTTCTTCTCTTTCCTGCAAAGTGTGAGGTGCCACTCCATTCCATTTGAGCAGCCCGTGTCACTCTACTGTTCTGCAACATTTTGGCCTCTGGCCTCTCGATCCAATTTGATGGTTAGTGTACGGAGTGCATACGGCCCGGCGTTTCTCACAAGGGAGAGGAACCCCATTTGTATGGCCGGGATAAATTATTTTAAGTCCACCTCTTGGACCCCTCTTGAGCACATTAATATGAATGAAGAAATCTTCATTTAAAATATCTCTATCAAAGGCAATGTACTCAAAAGGCATGTGATTCTAGCAAACCCAATGTATACGCTATACGAGTGATGAGCGATGTGAAGTAAATGGGTTTTTCATACTCAATGGAATTAAGCCAAAAGTTCACTAGCGAGTTTGACGGATGAACTTCGAGTTTTGCACACCATGGCATAAAGCGGTTTAAGTCCATCATCATTTAAGGTGTAACCCCAGGCGCCGGGAAAGAGAGTGATAATCATCTAGAAATAAATAAAGCACAAGGTTGGGTTATGGATTTGATTGAGAGTAGGATTAGATCAATCATCATCAGAAAATTGTTTTTCCAAAATTCTTCCTTGTTAAACCCATTAATGGCATGGTCTAGATCAAGGATTCGCAAGTATGATCACATCCTAAAGCGGTTTTTAAGACGCTCCAAGTTAAATTATGTTCTTCTCCACACATGCGAAATGCTACCCCATTGTTTGTTATTTGCAAGGTGCATAAGAATTCTTTAGTAAGCACTTCTATGCTGAGTTTCGGGGACTTGGTAAAATTCTCCTCAACAAATTGTGTTAAAGACGGTATTAAATTCTGCACTCATACTGTGCGGTCTAAGAGGGACCGGGTCGATGATGCTCGTGTGTGCGAAGAGCTTGCTTGCTCGAAGGGTGTAGTACTTCTACAGCTCTTCTTGGTTCAGCGTCGAGAGGCCGCTCTCGGGCTCAATCATTCTTGAGGGTGCCTCATAGGGCACCATCTAGTGGTAGCCCTCTTCCTCCTCCATCCTCCCACGAGTTCCTTCATTGGTGTGGCGAGAGCCTTGGGAAGAGCTCTCACTCTTCTTGGACTTCTTGGCTTGGGAGGAGAGTATCTTCTTCATCTAGGTTTGCACAAGTGAGACAAACCAAGCCCTACTACTACTATGCAAGAGAAAAGGGCAAATATTTTTGGGTTTTTGTTTGGAGGCTACTACTAAACTAAACTTGAGAAAGAGCTTGCAACAAAGGAGAGAAAGAGAGATTGTGAGCTCAAGATGATTCTCTTGGTTTGGGTGTGGAGTTGAAATCACAATGCAAGGGTATTTATAGGGGAGAAGGGCAAGTGAAGGACACCCCGGTGGGGAGTCGGCCGACCCCCAAGCACTTCAAAATTTTGAATTGAACTTTAGACAAGTAATCTTGCTTTAAATATAAAAAAATTTTCCAGAAATTGTCCAAAGTAGGGTCGGCCGGCCCATCCCTCGCCTCCCGGCCACTTTAAACATTGTGTCATCAAGTGTCGATAAAGTAAAGGCTAGGTGTGGACCAAAAGTAAAGTTACTTTTGAGAGATTCCCTTGTCTAGTGCTTATATGAAAGGGAAAAGATGATTGGCTAAGGTAGAGACATGGCTAAAAAAGATTCTGTTGGCAAATCATCAATAGTGGCGCCCTAATAGCGGTGCTTCTGCGCGGCACTGAACTATCACAAAGAGAGGGTGTCACAAGTCCTCCTCGCAATAGCTCTGGGATGTAAGCAAGAAAAGCTAAGCTCTAGCGATGACGCAAGATGTACCAAGTGGTAACTCTCTGCAGCGCACGGTATTTGTAGCACTTCAACCAAGGTGAGTATCCCGCGGTGTCATGATTTATAGTTACCGCTCGCAGGAAAGCGGACTAAGACTCTCTAATAAATGTGGGGATGCATATCCATGGTGTGTCTACTCAATCTAAGTTTATCCTTTGTTATCGGGGGTAATAATGGATAAGAGTGATAAATAAATAAAAGATGTGGTAGTGAGCTAGCCGGTGGGAGGACAACAGTGAGTATGGACTCCTATGTATCTAACTCTACTTGTGTTCTAATCCTAACAATGCCAACGGACTCAGACTAGTATCTAGACAATCTTGTGTGGTGGAAGTCGAGCTACAATAGGAGGCGAAACTCCTATCCAAGTGGACCTTTGGCTTATGGATGCCCCTACGGACCAAACCCCGCCGCAAATAGAACCTAATGAAGAAGCGCGGGAGCTGCCACGCTCTTGCCCGCCCGCTATTATATGTCGAACGGATGGTTGCATCACTAATATAGCGCTAGTCTAAGCACCTTGCTTACACTAGTCTTATGACTCTAACTATCACATAAATAGCCAAAGCCCACGATGGTAGTGAAACACACACAGGTGTTGTAAACACTAATGTAACTAAGACAACTACACTTGTAAGACTAAGACACAACACTACTATACTAGTATAGTAGGGCACTAAGTAAATACTCAAGTAAGTACTTAAAGTAAAGACTTAGTAAAGTAAAGAAACACTATATATTAATAAAAATTAATACAAGAGAAAAGGTACAAGAGCTATACCGGACTCTCGAGGAAGACGACTCACGGAGACCCGAGCTTTGCTCGACTCGCTCTAACTCCCACTCTAGACTAGACTACACTACACTTGATCTCCCAAGAGAACTTGAGCTTGTAATACAATTGGGGTTACTTGGGGACTCTCTAAAGTGAAAGCTTAGGGGGTATTTATAGTGAGAGGTGGAGTAGGGGCTACTCTCGCCACGTCATTGATCCGTGTGCTCCCACCACTTCTCTACCTTTGGATCCACCGACCTCCCTGACCTTAGATGGACGGCGGTGGGAATTCCACACACATGGAAAATGTGTGGGATGTCGGGTTGGAGCAAACCAGGAGGGGCCCACCGGAGATCGGCCGGCTAGGAGTTGGCTGACCTGTGGGCCCCACTCCCCTTCTAGAAGGTCTGAGGTCGGTGGGAGGCCGGGCCGGGTGGCGAGGCCCCCATAGAGGCGGTCGGCCGGCTGGCCTAGGTGCTGGCCCATATACGGCTCCTGGTGGTGTCCCCACTTGTCATGTGAAGTGTTGTCCGAAGTTGAGTCTAGTTACTTCTTTGCTTGCTTCCATGGACCCATGGATCCATGTGCTAAGTGTTTGGATCGTTGAAAGGTGGGACACTTGGATCCAAGGGTTGGGAGGACTCCTTGGGCATGACAAGGATCATGCGTGGAGAGCGACCCCTAGTGGGCCCAGAATCCGGGTCGGTCGACGGGGTTTGGGTCCCATAGGGCTCATTCCATCTTCCATTTGTACTTCCAAGCTAAGAGTACAAGTGGAACTTTATTAGTGATAAATATGTTCATGTGATGCTTATCTTCCATCGAGGGGAATTTGTTGACGGGTTTTTGAGTGTATAGAACGGGTCTTATCTCCAGCTCAACAAGATCCCCAAGCTTAACCTTTGCTCGTCCGAGCAAACAATCAAGACTTGGTTCGATTGGATGGGGTATTATCACTAAGTTAACATCTCAATAGTGCTAAGTGTACAACAAATAACTTCTCCTTGAATGAAAAATTAGCAAGGTTAACACCAATGTTACTTTAGCACTCATGGGGCTTATGGCATTAACTTAGTCTTGGGATGTTGAGAAGGCGAACAACATTGACTAGAGCATCTACTTTTCTCATTCTTTTAGCAAGTTTCATGCCGAGGTTTTGCTAAGTTTTCAAAAGAAATCTTAATGTTCCTCATATGGTTTCTCTCAAGTCACTCAAGTGGTGTATGAATCCTCACCAAGGCACATCAAGTGTTTGCCTTTCCAAAACATCCTACCTCTAAAAAGGCTTTATGTGGAGCTTAAAGTAGGTGTGGCAAGGAATAGCGTACTTACAATGCATATGTTGTCAAGTTAAGAAACTTGGACCTAAGTAGAGAGATGTTATACCCCCAGATCAAGATGTGGAAATTTAATGAATAGCATGATGGAATGTGATGGATGGTAAGGTAATGGAGGGATGGTAGATGTATGGTAGATGAGGTTGCTCCTTTATTTGATTCTATCTCTCTTTCTACTTTCTATTGAGACAAGTGGCTCTCTCTTTTTTTTGAATGATAGGAATCTATGGAGTAGATGCCTAGCCTTTTTGGGATGTGTCTCACCTAACAATTGATAGCGAGAGAGTTTCTAACATTTGGGACATGGAGCAACCCATTTGATAGAGATGGTGGATATGGAGATGCGTACTTCCCGGTGTAGAAGCGAGCATATGAATGGTTGCGTACCTCACGGATTAGAGGTAGCATATTTGGTGGTTTGTGTAATCTTGATCTTAGGAGTATGGCAAACCTCTAACATAGGTTCTACAAGACTTGAGACTCAATGCAAGCAATTGGCTTATGTAGAAGGCTTTTGATATGCAAAGTATATATATGGCCGTGGTAGGAATTTAACACCATTGAACAATTAAGTTTTTAATCATTTCAAAATAGATTCTATAAAGCAATCATCGTGCTTAGAACAATAGTATAGAGCTCTTATCTCAACTATCTCATATCTCACAACAACTTAGACTTTGTTTTAGCACTTGCAACCCACTAAGTGTTCAAGTTCATGATGGTTAAAGACGCCAAGTAATCCATACTTAGAAAAGTGCTAAGTTGTAATCAAACACTAGAGAAACATTAACTAGCAATTTCATCATCATTTCCATAGGAAGAATAGCACATGAACATATATATACAAAGGGAAATAATTATTTTAGATTTTTGGAAATATTCAAATTTTATAATTAATATTTTTTCTGATTTTTTTAGATGCAAGAAAGTAACAAAGTAAGAATTAAAACGGGGGGTTGGAGACTCACCTTGGATAAACTTACCTTAGTGGGGGAGAGAATCTCCCCCAAGCTTGTCTCTTGCTCAACGCTGGTGGTTGCCACCCACCACATGCGTGGTTCGACGGGGTATTGATCTTGTTTAGAGACCTTGGGCCATTTCCATGTTTCTTTGCATGAGTTGCAACGTGGCTGCTGCCCAATGTTGATGTTTCTCCACATCGTTGATGAGTGTCTCCATCTCGGGACTAGGCAAAGGCGCCTCCCTCACCGAGAGGGTGGAGGTGCGTACTCCCAAAGGTGCTGCTTGGGTGAGAAGGTGCCCCATGTGTGTGGAGCTCACCTCCTTCTCCTCTTGTGGTGCGGCATGAGAAGGGCCGGCTTGTTCTTGGGCGGCACGGGCTAAGCTCTGCGTCATCCTGTCCATCCTGCAATGAGGGTAGGCTCTTTCCCTTCTATCTAGCCTCATGGTTAGTGTTGAAATATTATACAACCAAAGTCTCTCATTGGGGGAGGGATTTCAGTGCATGATGTTCATAAATCATTTTAAGTCCACCTCTTGGACCTCTTTTGAGTAAACCAACTCGTGTAAGCATGCCTTCATCTATAATGGATCTATCAGGACGATGTATTGACTTCATTCCCCTCAAGCAAACCTAAGGTTTTGACAATTCTAGTTATAAGCAAGGTAAAACCTATGGCTTTTTCTTGAGCAATAGAGGTCTCCCAAAAATGTACTAACATTTTAACGGGTGCAAACTTGATTTGATTAACCATAGCATAAAGGAGTTACCAATTCACCATAGCCTATGGTTTTTATGCAAGTGCCGGGAAAAGTGTGACTATGATGCGGTAGTACAAGAATCTCCAAGGTTGAATTATGGATGTGTCTGGGTCTAGGATTAGAATAATCATTGGAGCCGAGAAATTAATTCCCCAAAATTCAGCAAAGTCAAAATCTACGCTAGAGCTTCATCTACGTCTAGTTTGTAATCATGGGCAAAGCCTAGAGTAGTGCTAAATGAACTCCAAGATAGACTATAATCCCTATTGAACATGCGAAAGCTAATCCCCCGGCATTTGATTTTTAGTGTGCACGAAATTCTTGGGTGAGCAATTCTATTCCAAGTTCGAGGGGATCTCCCCCAAAATTCAACCCAACCAATGGCAACGAAAACATTAGCAAAGTCGGTGCTCATACTGTTTGGTTCGAGTTGTTGATCGAAAGAGGCGGTGTGTTGGTAGGCACAAGTGTGAAGGGTGTAGAGCTTTCCTAGCTCCTCATGGTTGAGCACGAGGTTGCTAAGAGGCTCCATCATCTTATCGGGGGGATGGTAGGAACAAGTTGGTGCACTTGTTCCTCCTCCTCCTTCTCATAGCTCCTACTCCCGGAATGGTGAGCTCGAAGATGAGCCATCACCCTTCTTCTTGCTAATCTTCTCGGATGAACTTCTTCATGCTAGCTACACAAGTGAACAAACAAGACCAAGCTTCCTACTACAACTATTATGAGAAGGGAAATATTTTGTGTTTTTGGGTTTATAATTACTACTACTACTAAGGAAAGGGAATATTTTTGGGTTTTTGGTTATGGCTACTACTACACTAAGCTTGAGAAGGCTTGGAACACTAAAAAGAGAGAAGAGAAAGCCAAGTGAGCTCGGATGATTACGCTAGTTGTGGTGTGGTATTGAGCTCAACTTGGGGTGCTATTTATAGGGGTGAAAGGGGAAGGCAAGCCACGCCCCAAGGGCGGGTCAGCCGACCTAGCCACGACCCCTCACGAAGCATGCTCTCACTTTGGACAAGGAATCTAGCCTCGTGTTTGCAAAAAGTCACAAAAATTGGACTATATCCTTGGTCGTAGAGCCAAGGTTTGTGCCCCCACCACTTTAGTCTTGCTATGTCGGGTTGTCAGTAAAGATGGTGGTGGTCTTGAATCCAAAAGGTTGCGCGGTTGCTTAGGATTCCCTATGTTTAGTGTTTGGTGAAAGAAAAGGGAGAAAGCAAAAGTGGAGACAAGCATCAAAGTGATTCCTATGGACCATGGGGACATAAACATGCATTGCTGCTCCCTAAAGCATCAGATGCTTAAAGTGGCATCTAAGCTGATCATGAGCAATGGACCATCTCTCCTCGAATTACGGCTAGTGTGGTGAGGCATAGGGTCCTTAGTTGTCATCGTTGGGAGGCGACGGGGTGCACGGGGCTCCAAAGCGAGGTGAATCGGCCTATGGACCATGGGGACACTTAAGCATGCATTGCTGCTCCATTATCTTTGGCTTTGGGCGGTGGCATGCTCCCTAAAGCATCCAAGATGCTTAAGTGGCATCCTAAGCTAAAGTCATGAGCAATGGACCATCTCGCCTCGAATTACACGGCTAGTGTGGTGAGCATAGGGTCCTTAGTTGTCATCGTTGGGAGGTAGCGGGGGTGCCTGGTGGCACCAAGTCCGAGTCGGTCGACACGGGCTTTGGAGCCCGGGGCATTGTTGGATCCACTGCTTCTAGCTAGAGTGAAGAGGAGTTGGTGGATCCACATGCCGGGTCGGGTGACTTGGTCATGGTGGCCACACTGACTCATCTTTTCTTTAATCATTCCTCTCAAGTTTTATTACGTATGTCTAAGTTATTTTGTCGAAATAGGGTATGCAATTTAAAAGTAAACATGCAATTGAAAAGGAAATGCAAAAATTGAAATGCATAAAACTAAATATGAGATAACTACGACATACGGTCAGCGGAGGGCTCCATGTTTTAGGTCCATAGAAACGCAGGACCTCTCGAGTCGGGTTCATTCCGTGGACATCTCGTCGGTCCGAGAGGCGGGGACCGTGAAGGCATCTCCTTCTTACGCCATACTTGCTTGATTTCAGCTTGTAGCTTGCGGATTCTTCTTTCACCTCGGCCTTTTTGGCCGACTTCTTGTTCTTAGTGCTTTTCCTTCGATTGGTATGGGCGACGAGATTTACAGGTGCCTATTCCTGCATGTTAACTTTAAAACCATTGAAAGGCACTCTCACCCTCCGTCCATTGAGCGCATGTGGATACGAGCGGCCCCCATGTACATGGTGGCGTCCGTGTCGGGGAATGGTCATCCCCGGGATGAGTGGAGCGTCGGTGTTGGACCCAATGTCGAACCGGGAAGTCGGCAGGACATACTCATCCTTGATTATGGGGATCGTGCCGTCCCTCGGGGAACCGGATGGTTTGATGTTGCCATACGTAAGCACATATGTGGGGTGCAAAGGACCCCCTAATAGATTATCATAAGTTACCTTGGAGATGATGTTGACAGGATCCAAGGTTGCGGGCGTTGTGAAGATGCGCGGTCCAATCGGCGAGTGATGGTCGGTAGGCCGGGGTCCTTCTTCTTTGGGATGAATGGTGAGTCCATCATGTTGGCCGAATGGAACAAGATTGAGGCTTACCAAACCTCATATTTACTGACACCCTCGCCGGGGTCCTCGGGCTTCCCAGGAATTACCTTGCTTAGTTGATGGAATAGCTGCAGCTAATTGAGCTAACTGGGTTTCTAGCATTTTATTAAAGCTCAATTGGTTTTTCATGGCAAAATTAAAGCTATCCATCTTTTCACTAAGATTTTCTAAGATCTTGTCATTAGCCATTATTTTCTTATTAAGAGCGTCATTGATTTTAATTTGGCCGAACACAAGATCTTTAGGGAAGGTTGGTTACCAAAAGAATTACTTGAGAATTATTGTTATTGTAACCCATACCTTGGCCTTGGTAGAGGGCATGAACTCCATTGTTGTTGCTGGGGCCGGTTCCCGTTGTTGAAGGTGTTGTTGTTGTTGATGTAGTTCACCTCCTCCTGGCAATGTCTCGAGGGCAATTGTTGCTTCAGTGATCTTCTCCTCCGCATACTTCGCACCATGGATCGGTGTCACGAGGCATGGACCTTGTGACGAAGTGGATGGCCTCAACTTCCTTTTTAGAGGAAGACTCCTCTATCTTCTTCATCGGGAGGTCCATCTTAGTGGAGAGCATGTCCACCTCATTGAAGGCATGGACACCTCTCTTCTTAGTGGAGGCGCTCCTCATTCAACCTTGGTTGATAACCCATCTTTTCAATGGCTCCTTGGCATCCTTGACATTGTGTTGCAAGAATGCCCCTCAGCGAAGCATCAAGGTGACTATGGGCTATGCCGGTTAGCCCCATGATAGAAACCTTGAATTATGAGCCGATACGTCTATCCCATGTTGAGAGCGGAACTTTGAATGTACTCATTGAGATGTTCCCATGCTTAGGAATCGTCTTGTCAGGACTTTGTTGGAAGCTTGAGATCTTCCCTCGCGGAGCCTTGGTCTTGCTTGCTGGGAAGAACTTCTTAAGGAAGGCATTGGCACTTGTCCCAAGTCTTCACTTGGCTCTTGTGGTTGTAAAACCACTGCTTCGCCTTTCCCAATAGCGAGAATGGGAAAAAGCGATGGCGGATGGTGTCCGCCATGACATTCTTGACGGTGTATGTGTTGCACACCTCCGAGAAAGTGTTGGAGGTGAGCATTGGCATCCTCATGTGGCTTCCCACGGAATGGTTGGCTTGCACCATGTTGATCGATGCGGACTTGAGCTCAAAGGTTGCATCGCCCAAGTTCAAGTTCGGACCCATAGCGACAAAGTCAGTGATTGGGGATGAGAACTCAGCGATAGTCTTCTAAGCCATGACTATCTCAACAATTGGTGCGGAACTTCCTTCCAAAAATGGTTGGGGTCCAAAATGAACCTTTGAGGAGGCTTGACGGTGTCTAGTTCTCCTCAATAATTGCTCGAGATCTTCGACGAAGTTTGATGGCAATTGAAAACTGCTCATGCTTGTCTTAATTAGCGAAAAATGAAAACAAGACCAGCGAAGGGTAAGCCCCTAACACTAATGGGTACTTAGATTAAGAGTAGACCTACGGATTCCAATTTATTAGAGATTCCTAGTACGGCAGTCCCCGACAGCGCGTCGAAATGATTGTTGGCAAACCTTAACGCCCACCGACTAGAGTAAAGATAAATTATCAATAGTGGCACCTAATAGCGGTGCTTCTTGGCAAGAAGCTGATCTATCACGAGAGAGGGTGTCACAAGTCCTCCTCGGGCACGGCTCTAGGATTGCTAAGCAAAGCTAAACTCTAGCGATGACGCAAGATGTACCAAGTGGTAACTCTGCAAGCGCACAGGTACCGCTATAGCACTTCAGCCGAGGTGAGTATCCGCGGTGTCATGATTTATAGTTCGCTCGGGAAAGTGGACTAAGACTCTCCTAATAAATATGGGGATGGATATCGAGTGGTGTGTCTACTCAATCTAAGTTTACCGGTGTTATCAGGGGTAAGAATAATGGATAAGAGTGATAAATATATAAAAGATAACTGGTAGTGAGCTAGCTAGGTGGGAGGACAACGAGTGAGTATGGACTCCTATATATTTAACTCTACTTCTATGTTCTAATCCTAACAATGTAAGCTGACTCAACTAGACTAGTATCTAGACAATCTTGTGTGGTGGGAAGTCGACTGCAACTAGGAGGCGAAACTCCTATCCAAGTGGACCTTTGGCTTATGGATGCCCTACGGACCAAACCCGGCACAAATAGAACCTAATGAGAAGCGCAGGGCTGTCCAACGCTCACCGCCGCCCGCTATTATCGTTAGAATGGATGGTTGCATCCACTAATAAGCACTAGTCTAAGCACCTCGCTTACACTAGTCTTATGACTCAACTATCACGTAAATAGCCAAAGCCCCTGATGGTAGTGAAACACACACAAGGTGTTGTAAACACTAATCTAACTAAGGCAACTACACTAGTAAGACTAAGACACAATACTACTATACTAGTATAGTAGGGCACTAAAAATAAATACTCAAAGTAAGTACTTAAAGTAAAGACTTAGTAAAGTAAAAAAAGACTATATATTAATAAAGAATGTAATACAAGAGAAAAGGTACGGGGAGCTACCCGGACTCTCCCGGAAGGCGACTCCGGAGACCCGAGCTTTATAAACTCTGACTCTTCCACTCTAGACTAGACTACACTACACTTGATCTCCCAAGAGAACTTGAGCTTGTAATACAATTGGGGATACTTAGAGATGCTCTAAAGTGAAGGCTTAGGGGGTATTTATAGTGAGAGGTGGAGTAGGGCTACTCCGTCGCCACATCATCGATCCGTGTGCTCCTTCTTCTCCACCTTTGAATCCGCCGACCTCCCAACCACCTTAGATGGACGGCGGTGGGAATTACACATGGGAAATGTGTGGGATGTCGGTGGAGCAAACCGACCTTGGGAGGGGCCCAGCCCGGGTCGTAGGCCCGGGGAGTTGGCCCGACTGTGGGCCCCACTCCCCTTCTAGAAGGTCCTGAGGTCGGTGGGAGGCCGGCGGTCGTGGCGAGTCCCCATAGGCAATGGAAACGCTCAAGCATCATCTAGTTTCATGATGCGAGAAACGAACAGGCGAGGGTAAGCCCCTAACACTAATTGATAACTAAACCGATAGTAGACTCCGTTCACTTTTACTAAAATCCCTAGTTTGACGCTTTCCCCGACGAGCGCCGAGGAAATGCTTGTTGGTATTTCTTAACGTCGCTACCATGAATTGGCCTTGACGCGAAATGCACGTGTGGGTACTTCTTATGTCTATTGGATTATTCCGCAAGTGCGAATATACCGATGTAGCACTTCACCCGAGGATGAGTGTTCCAAGGTATCGTTATTTATTTTATCCCAAGGCAAACGGTGCTAGGAATGTTTAATAAAAGGAAAAGATCCTTATATCTACTATGATCTAGTATCATCTAGTGAAGATGGGGGGTAAGTGAATGATAGGAAGGGTAGGTAAAAAGGGTAGCAAGGAATCTAATCTAAGATAACTAGTAGAGGTGGGAGGACAGTGAGTATAGGACTCCTATGTATCTAATTACTCTGTGGACTTTCCTAGTAGATAGCGACATAGCTAGGCTGCTCCTACAACTTGTGTGAGGGGGATAAATGAGAGAGTAGGAGGCGGAACCCTGCTCAAGTGACTATAATTTAATGGGTGCCTGCCTTTTAAGAACTAGCGAGCGTGGTGGGAACCTAATGCGGCAGGGACCTATCACTTCCCGAGTCGCCCACTCAATACGTGTAAACTAGTGACCACCAAAGGTAAGACTAAATCCGAGCACCACGCTCACACTTACTCTTACAACTCCTTACTGTATGAGATAGCTAAAGC